>PVHY01003268.1:0-95478 GCA_004024945.1 Uropsilus gracilis | reverse complement strand
AACTACGGAGATGAGACCCACTAAGAAACAAAAGACAATCACATAAGCCAAAGGTGCTCCAATCGGCCTACAAAGGCAAAAGCGGTACAGGAAAGATAAACAGCAGCTCTGCCAAGTCCTGGGAAATCGCACCCTCACCAAGGATGAGGAAATGGATTCAGAAAAGAAAAAAAAAAAAAAAAAAAAAAAAAAAAAAAAAAAAAAGACTAAAGAGCTAAACATGGACAAACAACAAAAGGAAAGGAGGCAAAATGACCAGGGGGGATGTGGTATGGTGGGGTATTTCCATGGGGATCAGCAATTATACAATCATGTATTGTAAAAAAAAATCCAAAAAAAAAAAAAAAAAAGATCTTAATGATTTTATGACATTGCCTGTAAGTTACAATGAAATAATTAAATCCTTTAAAATACAGCTTAAAAATTAATGTTAGTTAAGACTGTATTACAACAGCAACTAAGATTTCATTTATTCTAGAGTCATGACTAAAACTATTTCTTTACTTGCAAAATGAAAATAAACACTGATTTACAACTGTCTTGTGTTCACTGAAATAGTGTCTTTGAGCACAAAAGGCTTTTGTGATTAAAAGAGTTCAAAAATTTTCCACTAATAAGTGGGCTTTTACACTATGGTTGGGAACCTTACATAACTCTACAGAGTTGGCCAATATCCTGAAATCTAGTAGCTCTCAGAGCTATCACTACACCACTATTTCCTGTATTGTTTCATTTTGTCAATTCATCACAACTGCTCAAACCCCAGGCCAACCAGCTTCAACTGATTTATTCAAACCTGAATCCACTTTAGTCAGAGATGATTTAAAATACTTAATAATAAAGTAATATTGTGGTGAGTACATACGGAGAATAATGAGCTCACCAAACTCATTTCATCAGTAATGCACAGAGATTATGATTTTAGGCATTAATCCATGGTCTTTTTATTCACTTCTCTTATTTCACTTAGTTGGTCTTTTGCTATTTGCATTTTCAGGTTCATGGACTGGGAGGAAATGAATCTTTAAAAAAATAGATTGAGATCTGCTGCAATAATTTTAAGTACCCACTGAATGATTATTCTTGTAGGTGTTTCAGATACAAGAAAGACTAAAAACAGGCAGAAAATCCACCTTGGACTTTTATAAATAGCTCTGTTTCTGTATCAGCTTTGCTATGTACAGTTAGTAGGCATGAAAATGACTTACCAGGGAAAGGTTCTTCTCTGTAATGTAAAGTATTTTTAAAAAACACTTAAAAAGCCAAAGAATTAAACTTGGCATGTTGGGTGACTGAGGCACATTTAGAAGCAAAGTTGTTTCCCACACCTCTTCAAATAGTTTGCTTTCTAGGTCTTATTTTTTATTATATTTTACCTTAAAAGATGAAAAGTCTGAATATTTAAGATTTAATTCATGGTCTTTGTCATACATACAGTAAACTATCAGAATTCTAGAAGCTAAGTTCAATATCATCAAAAATCCTCAAATATGTTTAGTATTTATATATGATCCTCCAACTTTCAAGACTTTTCTCTTCTTATTGCTGCTTCCATTCTCTTAAAATTCTCTTCTACCTTAACTTCAGAAAGAGTACTTGTTCTCACCTCCCTCCCCTCAACCCATTTTTATCCGCTTATGTATTTCTTGAGCACACCTTCATCTCATGCTTTTAAAAAATGGTGTTAGTTTTCTCTCCCATTATATTGGTTAGACACACACTCACAGACACGCCATTCTGCCCACCAACTCATAAGCAACAGCATGTGGCCATAAGCAGACAACACAAAGCCCCGTGAGACTGACGCTACTACAAGGCTGTAATTGGTAGCAAAACGTATGCACTGTGTAACAGACTTCCATGATGCTGTGAACAGCAGAAATCTTGTGTTAGTTCTCGCAATGCTAGAGTCTACTGTGTTAAAACTCATGGACTGAAACTTGTCTTTATGAGGACAAAAGGGGGTCCTGTCTCTTGCTTTTCCAGTGCACTGCTTGACATTACTCTATCCTGGGGCAAATAACTATCAAAAAATAGCCTGTAAATATTTTTGAGTCAAAGAGCCAATATTTCCACATTTTCTCCTATATCAAGGGTTGAAGTATCAGTTTCTCATGTTCTCATTTTATGCAGACTCCAACAAGGAAAATTTGCTCTGTAAAATTGGGTAAAAGGTATTTCTATATCAATTCTATGTATAACGTGCTTTTGTTAAAAGGACAACTCTATTAGTTCCTATTAGTCCATAGAAAGCATGCTTTCTATGTTTTGTTTTGTTTTTTTTTTTGCTTTGTTTTTAAAGTGACAGAAAATACTGTTTCTTCACTAACCCTCCCTCCCCTGAAATGATATATTTCCCAGTCTCTGAGAATGCCTCTAGAGAACTCCCTCCCTTACCATCCTAAAATGGAATCTTGACTTACCCTCTGTGACTTCAGGTATGGCCACTACTTTGGGGACTCAGACCCCTTCCTACAGCCGAGAGCAAAAGCTTCTGACATGGCAAGCAAAAAAATCCAGATAGGAAGAAATGTCTCCAAGAAATAACTCTTGAAGAACAAGGTCTGAGTAATTCTACCTAGAGACATTCCAGGCAGACAGACTTTGAGAGCAAGGCCATTTTATATGCCATATTGGGAGAGAGTACTGAAGACACCCTAGTCTTTTCTGGTTTCCTTTTCTTTCTTTTTTTTTAAAGAGACTAGGTCTCGCTATGTTGCCCAGGGCTGTCTAAAAACCATGGACTCCACTGATTCCTAGCTTCAGCCTTCCAGGTAGCTGCGATTACAGGAGCATGCCAACATGTCTGGCTTCTGTTTTCCTAACCCTAAAAGAAATTTTTACATTTATTTCTTTATGAAAGTCCACTTTTTTTTATGAGAAGAGAGTTTCTGAAGAAGTTTAGGGCTCTGAGTAAGGACGACAGGATTTGGGATTTCCTAGGCAGATGTACTGCACTGTGTTGAGTGCTCAATTAATAGGGTTAATATGGTAAACAAACATAAAAGTTTGATATTTTCTTTAAATACAGAACACTAGATTTTATGTTGGTAAAAATCAACGACATTTATGTTCAGGAAACTTCTACAATGTCTAATGCTCTAATAATACACACCCTAAACATAGACTATCTGATTTCCTTAACCAAGTTGCATGTCAAGGCAGTATTATTAGCTGTCCTTGAGGTGAAGTACAGATCTGAGAGGTCTGGATGACTCATTACAAAACATGATGTTCATAGCCCATATGAGATGTCCCTATGTGTCACCCACACATGTGTGTGTACTACCAATTAAGTTGTTAGAGATCAAATGGAATCTTTAGTACTTATATTCCTATTTCCCTTCTATCAGCTTAAATCATGTAAACTGTTTCTTTCCACATGGTTCCTTGTATCTAACCATCCTTGATAGAAAAATGAAAGTTGTCAATTAGTATATGATCAAGCGTTTGCTCTCTCACAAACTTACTCATAAAATTGAGATAATATTATTTAAAACTTTTTTCTTTGATGTCAAGTCACTGAATTTCTCCTACATGATGACAAGAACTCACCACTGATGGTATTTCCTTCAGATCATTATTAAAAAGTATCATAGAATTGGTTCTCTATTTTTCCCTCTATGTTCTTCTCTCCCATAGCATCTTGGTGGATATATAATCTAAGCAATCTCTTTTGCTCTAACTATATTTCTAGCAATGATGACAACCATGGCAAGTTTGTTCTTCTAAAAATTATAAAAATATTATCTATTAATATTATACTTGAGAATGATCTGCAACTTTATATATTATATTTGAGATTTGTCTGCAATGTTTTATTTTTGCAGAGTATTCCACTGGTCTAAATAGGTCACTATTACTTATGGATTCTCAGGGTGACAGAAAATTAAGTTGTTCATAATGTTCTTTGTTAAAAATGGCGCTGCAGGTGTCCTCACAGTATTCACCCAATAACACATTTAAGGGACATGCACATAATCAATTTCAGTAGGCATTGTCAAATTGCTCTCCGAAGTGGCTAAATATTCAAAATTAACACACCGATGTTTGAACATGCCATTTCCCCATATTATTAAAATACAACTTACTACAGCTAGATTTTTAGTTTTTTCTAAAGTCTAAAGAGATTCTATGTATCTACTCGCAAGTAGGAGTTACCATACAATCCAAGCACTATACAATAAACAGTCCTACCATCTCCATGTCCTTTTTCACGATATCCTAGAATTTTACTTCAGGCTTTACTGTCAAGATTTAATTAAAATTTATCTCAGTATACAGATTATTTTTATTTTGAAAATGAGTCTTAAGACCTTTCAGTTCTTTTTCTTCTTTCAAAACTATATCATCCCTTAGTTATTTCAGCAAATCGACGTGGTTGATAACTCAGCACATTTCTAAAATTTTTTATGACTCTCAAATTAAATTTAGCTGAGAACAGAACTCTAGATCTCTTCCTTTAATGAAACTACTGCATTGCTTTCTACAACTTTTGTTATCAACAATCTTTGTCATACTGTAATCCTATTGTAGTTAAGCTTTTGAAATGTTCTGTATGACTTGTGTTTGACAATGTCACTGTTGAGTGTAGATGTGGATTTATTTTTACTGACTTGTCCATATTCTAAGATTCATGACTTCTGTTAACTTACAAAATTCCCAGCTATTTCTCTGGGCACAGCTTCTGTGACCATTCCATTCTGTCAGTTATCTCACAGAGGTCCTTTGAGACAAAGCTGAAAACACTTAATTTCATGTCCTTTGATGTTTCTTTCATGCTTTTGCCAACTTTTCCTGTTTGCATTGTTTTCTGGGTAAATTCTTAATATCATCTTTCAAGTCACATTCTTTCACTGGACTTTAACATATTTCTGTTGTCAAAACAAGAATTGTCCATAATTTATTTTTTCTTCATTCTTGACATTGTATTTGGACAAAACACTACTCATGGGATTCCTAGTCACACCACCTCTATACAGATCTTTAGGAATTCTCCCCTAGCCTTCCTAAAATAGCCATCTCATTCTTGTTTTCTTCCTTTATTTTTATTCTACTCAGTCCCTCATACAGAGATTTGAATGCTACCATGTGAACCTCCTCCTTAGAAGCCTCTGCTTCTCTCTGTAGCACTCAGTAAATACTGACTCTTTAGTTTAGCACACAAGACCTACAGGTAGCCAGACTTCATGAACCTTAACCACGCAGCCTCATATCCATCCCATAAACACCTTTTATTTGAACCAAACTAGCTCTTCAACTTGTATCATCTACCTATCTTCTAGGAGACACTGTGCTGTTTAATATTTCTAGGACTTCACATCTTTTTGTTTGTTTTTGAAATTGTCTTTCTTCATATCTACATGGAAGATGCAATCAGAACATTCTTATGAGAAACACCCTTCTCCTGAAGGCAAAACCACCCTCCCAATCCTAAACTCAGTGCTCCATCCTTTGGGATGTCTCTCTGGGCGGCTACACTTAAATGTACTACACAGCTTTCCTCATCATATTTTTCTCCTTTATCCCCTTTAACCTGAGCTTTTTGGGGCACTGTGCATTAATCAAATGAATAAGTAAGTGGAAAGGAATGTACTGGACAATTAGTGGGTAAGATAAAATACTTAAAAATGGAGATTTCTGGAAAATTTCATTTGGTTTTATTAAAACAATCAAGAAAGAAAATAAATGTGCATTATAATCACTTTATTCATTTAGATAATAAAATATTCCCCCCATTTAGTTGGTACAACACAGAGAATAAAATTCAAGAAATTTGTAACAAATTATCTAATTTTATAGAGTTTTTAAGATTTTAAGTATCACCACTTTTTTCTTTTTCTGAGGCACACCAAAGTGCTATGAATACTTATGGTTGACATATTTAAATCCAGGGATAATAACACATTCCTTTATTATCATACAATTCACTTTATTTCAGGAATGTGAGACTGGTTTGACTTCTGAAGTTTAATGTTATTCACATTAAGAGATTAAAGGTGCAATGTGTGATCATTTCATTAGGTGCCCACAGAAGGCAATCTGAGGAAGCTGGATATAACTTCAAGAGCAGTAAAAAAAAGCATGACATTTTAATATGAATGAATATATACTTGCATGTATTTGCCTATGGGTGTGTTCACACATATATTTAAAAAGTATTTTATATTTATGCACATACATAAGGTAGGGTACCAAACTCTTCTTCGAGCATATTCTAACATATCCAGATACCAAATGAGTACTTCATCAGGAACTTTACAAAGATGCAATGTATCTCCAAATATGCTTACTCTACAATTGAATGTAACAACCAGGCTGGTATTACTTGTATGCTCTTTGAAATCAGATATGGATTAATAATATTTACAAGTAGAGCCAGTATATGATGGCTCAAGCTTGGTACTTTTAAGGATAATTCACTATTCTCATTGTTTATCATGATGGAAAATGCAGCACAGAGTACTGGAAAATAGTTGTAAGCCAGTCAGTGGTTTATTCAGACTTGTAAACTGTGAAAGTCACATACTCTCACTTAAATCAGATTATACAAAATTACACAGTTAAAACTAATTCAAGTTATAGTTGAAGGGGGATTTAGTATTTAAGTATGAGGGACTTATTATGATGATTAATATAAAAAATGATCACCATTGGTCAAGAAAGAAAATAAATGGATGTTAATAGTTGTCTTATTTGCAAGATGGATAATGAGATAATAAAGTGCATAATTGGAGGTTATACTGTCTTGATTACTGTAGATTACACCAATGGGCACAGCAATGCCACTAAGCAGTGCATCACCAGTTAGTGCTCATTTGTTAGATGATAAATGGATTATGGTTCATTATAACCATTGCAGTGAGAATGTGCTGGAAAATACTACCCAAACAGATCATACCAATCAACTCTAGATAGTGTACAAACTATTTTACTCTAGTTAACTTAATAAAGGCATAAGAGTCCTACAAAAACACAGGAAAGATACTATATGAGACTCTGAAGATAAAGAAATAAAAACTGGAAAATGTCATGTTTTAATAGAAAGTTATACTGTATAATGAAATACACCTTTTATGGAATTTATTTTCCAATTTGAGGAAGGCATTTCTGAACATCTGCTAAGCTAGGATAATTCTAAAACTGTATTACAGTTATAATGATTATTAGCTATTAGCTGGTGCTCAGAATTTTATTGAACTCATTAATCTAAGAAAAATAAATATAATTATAACAGTAATAATAAATGCTGGCTGTAGTTTCATTTGGTGGTTTTCCCTTGTGTTTTCCTGGAAATAACCACTACCAGAATAAAACAAGATAGAACAGGCATGTCTGAGCTGTGTATGCCCATCTAACCAATTCTCTGCTCACCAGAGCTCGAGGCAGGGACCAGATATGTCTACAAATGACACAGATGTCTATCTCTGAAACTCAGTGAACCACAATTTGACAAAATTCTCTGCACCCAGAAATGTTAACCTACAGCTTGAGGCTGTTGAAGCTGTTGTTCTTAATGTTATGTGATGCTGGAGAAATGGAAATATATAGTTTATACCATAAAGTCAATGTCTAATAACAAGGCATTTCTTTACACAATGTATATGTGTTACATAATAAATCTATAGGTAGATGTCATATGTCACAAATTTTGAAAGCTGACAAAAAGTAAAATGAGTTGAATGTATTATTTTGAGGAAATATGAACTTAGGCTATTTAATACTGACAAATTCTTTAAAAATAAAAGTATACCCTTTTAAGGCATTAAGCCCAAGGATGGCAAGTGACTTGTGTAATTAAAAGGTTTTAATTTTATTCAAAACTCTACTACTATACTAGGCTGTGGTTTTATATGGCACAAAAGATGCTATATGAGTCTCAGCTTTCTTATCTGTAAGAGACAGGAAATAATATTTATATACTGATTATTTTAAGACTGGAAGACAACGTATATGCAGCCCAAAGAACACAAGTATTCTACGTAAGTGAATTATTTAAATGATTTTTAATAAATATCTCTGCAAGATTTATTACATTGTTGCCTGATTCAAATAGCTTGACTATAATTTAACCTTTCATTACTAATGGTCATTATTTCAAAAGCAATTATTATGCTGTAATAAAGTATTATCTCCAAGGACTAAAGGGCTGGATAAGCCTATTTACTCCAATCCCAAAAGCCTTGCTGTGATTTTTCCAAGTTCTTATTTTAATGATAATTTTGACACCTTTGTTGGCAGCCATTTCTGCTCTTTCATGCACCTAGAGATAAAGGCAGTTTCCTAAATTGGGTATGGGGGCTTCTACTCAAGAATCTCAAGAGCTATTCAGCATCTGTAGGTTCCTAAGCAAAGTCACTAGATCTATTTTCTCCCCCTTGGTAACACAGTAGGTGTTGAAATGCTTCAATTTTTTTGTGTGGCTACGGGGACTACATGTCTTTTGAGATAACATTTTAGGGAACCCGATAATACATATAAACATGGGGGAATATTACCCTCATCCATTTTCCCTTTGGCAGTTTTTATTCACAATTTTCTATGCACAATAAAAATATCCAAAAAGATAGCAAGGAGGACATCTAAGCTATGAGTGAAAGGTATTTCTCTTTCAGAGGAGGGTATCAGAGTCTCCCCTTAAGTAATTCACAGTATGTATCAATCATGAAATATGTTTTGTGTGCTATGCAATGCGTGCTTGAGTGCATC
Organism: Uropsilus gracilis; assembly: GCA_004024945.1. Taxonomy (NCBI): domain Eukaryota; kingdom Metazoa; phylum Chordata; class Mammalia; order Eulipotyphla; family Talpidae; genus Uropsilus; species Uropsilus gracilis. The sequence continues at coordinate 86,769 of PVHY01003268.1, read as the reverse complement.
AGTCTTCATACAATTCAGTAAAACCACATGCTGCTGATTGCTCATTGCTCACTCTTTTCCTGGTGTGGGGTACCGGCATCTTATGCTTACCTTTCACCTCAAATGCCACCCATTCTACCTGCATTTTAACATATGATCGCCTTCAGAGTTTGATTCATGTTTTTTGGAGATTCACAGGCTAGATCTTTAGAAGGTTTCCTCTTGCTTAAGGGGTTCTTTGTTTATAGAGGACTGATTTAAAAACATCTACTCCTTTGGTGATTAGGGAGCTCTTGGATTTAATGAAAGCTTAAAGATGCACTCACAGAATTGACAATTCCTTCTAAACACAGAAAGAGCGAAATAATTCAGAGAAAGCTGCTTTGGATTTCTGCTTGGGTTTGCTTAATATACCTTTAAGATTACAGATTTGAGGGAGGAAACCAAATCTTTGTTTTATAACTGCAACAAATGGGTCCACCATGGTAAAGATGTCATTTATTCTTCCTCACAGAGACGTTCACTGCACAGTGCAAATAAAAGCAGCATTTTCCTTCTATGTAGGGTTTGTTAGATGAAATTTATGTTTTTAAAATGCAGTGCAAATACCAAAAACTGATTGTACTGTTATCAGCTTTTAAATCAAAACAGCTTGCTAGCTGGTAAGGACAGGAGAACTGGTCGATTTATTTCATAAAACTTTATGTACAAAGAGACAGTATCTATGAGCTTAATGGAGAGAATATAGAGTCTGGAGGGGTAATTTTTATTACAATTTATAGTGGGATTATCCATACTCCACAGTTTTTAGATTTTATTGAGACTTTATGGTACTATGATGCTGACACAGTTAGCTGCAGTGGGGTAAGAGATGTAATTTGTTTCAGTCTGCCTGGGAAATGAAATTGGCATTACTATTATATATTGGAAACCTAGCGGACTCTATTAATTACTTGTTTCCAATCAAAGTCATTTATTCTACTTTCAGAGGTAAATACTTTACCTGAGAGAAAAAGAACAAGAATTGACTATAATTGTCACATAACTGTATCTTTTCCTTAAGACTGCTTGGAATCCATAAAAATACTTTTTTTCACTCACAGAGGTTCAACTCCATAAACTATTAAAATTATATCAAGCATCTATAATATTCCCCCAAACATTACTCTTTAATATTAATTACTATGAAGTAAAACAAACCAAATAAACAGAAGAACCAATAGACTCAAGAACAACAAGGAATTATTGAAGGCTGGTGACATAAAATAGTAACAGCTTTAGGCTTTCACTTATTCTGGAATCAGTTCCTTATTGTGACAATGGGTAAGAAACAAGGTAAGGATAGCATTATAGTACAATAAAATTATAAACTAATATATTATCTTATGGCATATTACAGTATATATTTGAATGAAATATTTAACTTAAATGCTACATATAAATACATGCATATAATTTCATACAAAAATGAAAAAAACTTATAATTTAGTATGTACCTTTCTTAGAAAAGAAGATATTTAAACCAGATTTAAAAAAAAAAGTCCTTTCAGGACAAAAAGTACATGAAAAAAGAGTTATCCTGAAAAGTCATAGAAATGGTGTCTGGGGAGGACAAGATACATATTTGGTGCAATGGCAACAGACTGGGGGCAGAGAGGTGGTAGAAATCAGACTGTGAGGACTCCTGCTGGTTAGCATCTAATTTGCTGCTTTGCTGACTTCACCATACGAGGAAGGGTCCCTTTATGAGTAGAGTTTAGAACTGTCTGACACACTGACACAGCATTCCTAAGCATCTCATCCAAAACACCACCACACCTGCAGTCAGCTACATTAAATTATTTATCCCTTCTTTCAGTAACTATTGAATGAGCATTTAGTGTCAGACTCAATGTGTTTTCATGGGGGAAAAGTACAAATGAGGTTTAGTGGGTTTGGGGAGACCCCAAATTATTTTACCCTATGAATGAAGATTTATAACAATGTATACCACAGAATACAAGCAATTACCATTTATGTCAATCAAAGAACTTATTTTTATTGTAGGTCAACCAAATGCTGCTAGATAGTTTACTTTCTAGAAAACTGAGAAACCAATACATAGTGAGGTTATCTTTCTAGCCCTACTCTCTCCACTGAACTTCTCCTAAGTTCCTATCTACTGAGAAATCAGTTCTCTGATGAATTTTCAAAGGGGTAATCCTAGTTATTCAGTTTCACCAAATTAAATTTTTACCTTTTTGAGTTTTCCTCATCCCATGCCATAACTCTCCATTTTCTTTAATTTTTCTGACACTCAACAAAACATTAATTAGTAGCACACAAGGTGCTATATTCAACAACATATTTACTTGAAAAACACAATCCATAATTACAATAAAAAAAAAAAACCCTCAGCACAGAAAGCACCCTATGACAGTTAAACAGAAGTCACTTAAAAAATGTAAAGTACCAAATGTGGGTTTTACTTTCTGGTTCAAGTTCAAATTAGGTGTTTTATTTAATTTCCTATAATTGAGTTCCAGAAACAAGGTAAATAACTTAGGTTTCAAATTCAGGCTAACAGTAACTTTAAAGGTGCATATTTACTACATTCAACATTTCCTCCCACATTCACCGATTTAAAAGTCAACCACTAGACCACTAGGTGGCAGTAATGAAGACCATCATTTTCAATATGGGTCGCTTAGGCCCATAATACATCATCTCTGGGATAGGTAATTTGGTGAGATGTAGAAGACAAAGAAGAACTAAAATTCAGAAAAAAAGTGGTAGAGAGATGGACAACTGCAAGAAGAAAACAGGGAACTGGAAGGAAAATGGAGAGTGAGGGAACAGCGAAAAGAAAGTCAAATCAAGGAAAGTAGAGAAAGGAGAAGGAAGGAGTTGAATTCAAGATTACAGAACTCCAGTGTAGTTAATTTCAAATGTTTTTGGAAAAGAATCACAGCAATAAAGACATATTTCAACATAAATCATCTCTTTCACACACACACACACACACTCTCATGATAACATATCTGCATGTATGTCAATGTGTTATCTAACAAAAATTTCATGATACAATCCTTAGGTGATAAGCTCAGATATTTTTAATCTACTTCATTCTATTTAATTTCCTTCTCCTAAGTATGAGCTACTAAATTGATTTCAGGATTTACCAAAGGGAAAGTAACATGTTGTATAATATTGCTTTAGAATACCGCAACTATTGCTGTCTTTTAAGAAGTGTTACTTAAAAATTTGTCATAGCTGGGAGAAACATTTCTGGTCACATAAATTGAGCTATAAAACATTTGTTGAATAAATGAACTAATTCACAGAAAAGATGTGAAATCCCTTGGTCATGAAAAACATACACAACTGACTGACGGTATTTCCTGCACATAAAAGTGGCTGAAGAAAAGCTGAGATATGTGATCATTACTTGGTAGATTGGTACCTCTTACTTATTAGATAGACAAATATCAATTTATAATTTTCAAAAGAACACAAAGCTGAATACCATTTAATCAAAGTCTCCATTAACAATAGAAAACAGAAAGAGGTGAGAAAACAGTGACGTAGTCTGGTACAGAAAAAGAATTATTACTGAGGAAATAGAAAAAAATAACAGGGACAGAAATCACAGCCAGGAAGTTGTAAATAATTAAAAAGCCAATTTAAAATAGCGCCAAGCAGTATTCTAAGAGCTAGTTCCCCTTGGATCTATTTCATTATTTTCCTACTTGGTCTTACATGGCATCGGGTAAAATGCTAACTTACTAAATACATACATATGTATATATAGATACATGTATATATAGATATATGTGATATATATATACACACATATATATACAAGCATATACACCCAAAAACTGAGTTTTTTGTAATAACTATATATGTTCAAACATCAAAATAATTCTATAAATACCTGCAATCTAATATGTAAAACATTAATTTCCTTGTAGCATAACAACACCTGTACTGTTTGAAATTAGCTTTCTATATAAATAGAACATTTATTTCAGGATAGAAAAACTTGTTTTTAAAAAATGAAACTATACAGTTAATGAAAGATATTTCAAGATTCAATATGCAATGTTTAATGTATTAAATATCAGAGAAAATTATTTCAGGTGTGGTGAAAATGAATGTAGGAACTATATAAAAATATTATATTAGCAAAATATCACATTTAACCATACATTTCTTTAAACTACATTTTATTATAAGAAAAAATGTCTAAATGACTTAAAATAGTATGCAGCTAGCTATTACTTTACAAGAGAATGAGTATCAATTTTATTTTGCTAAGCTCTTACCTTATTTTATTTAAGAAGTGGCTTTTCATTTACCTATGTCTTCATTTTCTAAATAATACCCATCTCTGAATGAAGCATCAAACTCTCCATTATTTAGACGCCACCCCAGTACATCATATTTACACCCTTTTCTCTTCATTTGCCCTTTGTATGCCTATGTATGATTGAGGTGTGTGTATAGGTGGGGGGAATCAATTAAATTCATTCCTTGATATTTTACAATTTACAAGGACTTGACCATAACCCTTATCTGCTAATTCTCTTAAAACTATGCAAATAATCTGCCTCCTCTCAGGGTCAGTTATTATCATCAAATCTTAGAATAACACAGTTAATGCCAGATAAAGAAGAATTTTAAGAGAAGGTATTTCAGATTAAACAAGAATATAAGAAACCAATTTTGGGGTAGAGTCTATCCAATGACTTTTGTATGCCCAAAGTGAAAAAAATGGCAGGTAATTTTCTATGCCATGCAGAAAATCAGGTTAAAAAAATAAAATAAAGATGACCAATATATTTGCATAAAATAGAACATTCTCATTCTGAACTGTTTAAAATCCAGTTTTTCATAAACTTTGGTTCACTATCAGGTTTCTATCTTTGTTTTCTTAGGACAGTAACAGGAATACTCAAATCCTATCCAAGTCTGTATTTAAGAATAAAATAAAAAATAAAAAAACATATGTGGTTCCACTTCCCAATAAGCAACATTAACAAATAAAGAACATTAGTGACTGATGTTCTTTGACAATAAATTCAAATTCAGTATTTAAGATTTGAATCCAAATGAAGCAGTTCTCATACTCCACACAAGCAGAACAAATTGACAAAAGGAAGCTGTGATAGTTCAATCACACAAGAAACAAAGATGACCATACACAGTAAGGATAGTTCAGTTGCCTGGAACTATTCTGGTCCTATGGATAGATGATAGCAGGATTCCACTGAATGGTGAGTTACTAGATAACAGTCATCTGTAAGGCTGCTAGAAGGGGTAAGCTTGTGATAAAACACACTATGGCATGAAATAAGACATCATTAGCAGGAACAGTGGGAGAAATGAGAATAGAGGCAAACTGGTGAAACAAAGAGATCCAAAAAGAGTTTTGTGGGAGCAAAACTACAGTTGCAGTCTATGGTCAACAGTTAGAGTCACACCCCATAACCAGTTTTACAGCAATCACTGCAAAGGCCATATTTCCCTTCACAAAAATAAATGCCACAGGACTAAAAATACACTTGTGGCTTCTTCCTGTAGGCTGCTGAGAAAAGCAACAGCCTGTAGGAAGAAAATGGGGCGTGAGCATTTCAAACTTGCCCACGGCCACATCCTTTGAATCTCCTGAATGAGTGCTATGAAAATGAGGTATATTTTTGGAGGATTCTTCACTTCATCTAAATATATTAAGGTTGAAGCGACACCCCTTCAAGAGATGGCCAGAGAATTATATGCTCTACTGGGGTTGATTTCTTAACAGTAGTAGCCACATGTTCTAACCAGACATTTTGAGGGCAAAGTACTTTGTACTGCAGGATTTAATTGCCTAATTGTTTTAAGTCAGGAATAATACCCACATGACCCAGAGAAGCTATTTTTCAAGAATGACACGATTGCAAGTAAAGTCTTTAGGTAATAAATGTTTTATAATATTCTGGCAGACTGGGCTACTGACAGTGCACTGTCCTTTATGAGTATGGCTGCCCAGGAAACTAGGGCTGAGATCTTGTTATGTTGTCAATTTATTATGTTATAATCACTGAGATATTTGCTTGGTTTTGGGTGACTAGGAAGAGGGCAATAATGAGGTATGGGAGAGAAATAACAGACCATTAACACAAGTTAAAAAGAAGTGGAACAGTGGTAAAGGAAGAAAATCTGGGTGCCACCAATCAAAATTTCCTGGGAATCAAGGTGATATTACCTGTTTCTTTAGCTACATGGAAAAAAGGACCAGTTTAGCTATGGGAGGGAGGAATATGCTTGTTTATTTTTAGCTCTTTATTGGATTTTCACAGAATGACTATGGTATTGTTTTTTAAAGTATTCTGAATTTGTAAAATAAAATCTCAATTAATACTCAGATAAAAATACCTTAAATGACAAATACAAATCATTTTGGGTTCATGCTTCCTTTTGATTCAGTCTGTATATATGCCATTGGGTAACAAATGAGAAATTAATGTTTGATTTAAAAATGATTTTATATTTATATCAATTCTAGCATCACTTTTAAGACTGTACGCTACTCCGGGTTTACCAAACCTTTTTGTCAGTGTTTTTTTATGAGTTCATGATTATTTTCTGTTTTTGCATTTCCTTTCAATTTTTATATTGTATCTTTTTTCCTAAAACTGCCTATTAAAAAGTGTAACTTCAGAATTCAGAGTAATTACAGCATGATGCGGGTTACTTTCACAGTATAAGCAATGCAATTAAGAACTCTTCCATCATTTTCCTCTTTCCAGAGTTATCCATTTTCAATTCTCTACTGAATTAATCTTGACATCATATGCACAAGCTGTACTAGCAGCCTCTGTTAAATCTCTATTTTGAGACCCTACATCCATCTCAGATTATCTTTCATTCTCTACAACACGTTGCTGTACAATTACTCCAAAAAGTTGTTTAGATTCCCTTCACCTTCCATTTGAACACACTCCACTCAGTCCTTTTTCCCCCACCTCTCCAGTGGCATAAGGTTTGCTACTGTCACCAACAAACTCTTGTCAAACGCAAACGCTCAACCCAGTTCTTTGATCACATGGCAGCATTTGATATGACTGATGATCACCTCTTGAAAACACATCACTTGCAATCTCTTTACCTCTTACCTCACTAGCACATCAAAAGGAATACAGGTGACTTCTACACATCCCTACTCTTCCATTAAAGGAGTAATGAACTAAGAAAAAAACTTGGCTTATCATCTGTTATGATTCTGTATGTGTTCCTGTTTCTAAATAGCTGTTTTAAGTGGGCAGGGGGAGGGAGGAAGAAGCTAAAGACAATTTCCTGAAAAATCTACCCAAAAGTTCTGTGGTGTGGGCTGGGCTAAAATTCTTTTATGAGGTCAAATAATCTCTTTAGGGTCTTATGTGTAAATAATATATAGTTCACTGGCTGTTTCTGCTACATGGAAAGCACTGCCACTTAGGGGACCAAATTTTCACTGTACCCTTTTGGTACTAAGAGGAAAAAATGTCTTTTTTTCTGAGAAACCTCTGATATACCTCTCTGCACAATTCTAGCTGAAAATATTAATCAAGGCCTAATTGAAATATTTCAGTGCCCTAGCTGGCTATCAACTTGCCATGGCCTTCAGACCAACAGTCTAAAAAGGACTTAGATGGCTCGAGTTCTATCATCATTAGAAAGCATTTTCACATCATTGCATGTCAATGAAGCATATCCAAGTGGAAGCTTCACCCAACCACATCCCCAAATCCTAACCAACCATCTGAACATCTTAGTGAAACATTTCTTCCAACCACGTAAAACACCCTCCAGAAAATTACTTTTGTCAATTACTTGATTCTCTGTCTGCTATTATAATTAAATCCTCTCCCCTGGGCAAAACCATGGCTTGTCTATGTTTTAATCCAACTCTGTTCACAATTATCAGTTAATTGTGTGATCTTTTTATTTCATGCCATTATCTCCCAGTAGTCATAAGTACTCTGAGATAGAAACAGCATCTGTTTTGTTTCACAGTGGATCCCTGGTGTCTGATATATGATAGACGTTCAACAAATACTTGAATGGACGAATGACTCAATTCACATAATTAGTTACCTTAGACATGAATGTGGACATTCACAGTCTTTCCTGTAATGTGACATATGAGATTATCTATTACTCTACTGGAGACCAGATGTGTTATACCAAATTTAAAAGTCACTAGCCAGTACAATCATTTAAATCTATATGAGTTAGTTTTGTAGTTTTATTTATTTATTTTTAATATTAGCATTTTGAAAATTCCAGTTCCCCTGTCATATTTAATTTGCTCACTCACGCTAGATATACAAATCCTAGGTGGGAATAGAAAAGAGAAGCCCTTTATCTCTCAGCCATTTCGTTGCTGGCCCAGTGCCCAGCTGCGTAAGTGCAAAAATAAAGACTTAAGGAATCACTGAATTACCCTTTCCTTTATTCATACACTGAGGTAGGCACTGAATGTACCTTTATTCATTCAGTGAAGTAGACACTTTTCCCATCATCTAATTAATTAATGAAATAATAAAGTAACTTATAAAAATACAATAGCAATATTTCCAGAAAATGATTATAAAAATAAATATAAACTAATAAAAATAGAAAATATGGGATGTCCCCAGACAATTTTACATAGCAAATTCCCATTTCTTATAAGTTGTTATCATAACAGGTTTATTTATTTATGTATATTTACTTTGAGATAATATCGGTTTAGAATATTGTATGATTCAGAAGGACAGGTTCACACATCTTCAGCTGTTATGTGTAGTAACAATTTCCACATCAACCTTTACCAACTTCTTGGAAATAGGTTTCACTTTTAAGTTGAATAGGTCTCTTTCCAGAATCTACTTTTACAAGAGAGAAAGTTTTCTGAATATTATTGCTTTAGGTGTTCTGGCAGGATATAATACTAATAAACAATTGTAAAAATAAAATCAGTGAGTTAATCATTGCTAGACATTCACCCATAAACTCTTACAGAGTCTTTCCAATAATTGCCAAGGGCAGATCATGCTATTACCCCATTTTACTCCTTGAGAAAATGAAAACTAGTGTGATGAAATAACTTTCCTAAACTCAAACCAGGAAGTGAGAGAATTATACTTCTAGCTCACATACTTTTGATCCCAAATCTCACACTTTCAATGTCTCTATCACAGTCTAATGGTTTATAATTCTATAGTTTTCTGTTCATAAAAAGTGAAAACCACCACATGAAATTAACAAAAAGATTCATGTAAAGAATAAATGACCACATGAGTTTAAATAAAATTCCTCTGTCAAGATATAGTTCCCAGAAAATTTAATTCTGGCAATATAAAGTGTGTGTGTATATGTATCTGCATATGTATGTATAGACACATATATACTTTAATTAAAAATAGCTCACTCATAAAATGATAATGACAAAAAGAAGTATTTCTTGTTTCTAAATAAATTCAAATTGTAAAAAATATTGGTCATTAACAGCATTAAAATCTCTACCAACTTCATAGTAAAATTAGTATTTCCTTTAAGTAGTAATCACAAAAATGGACTGGATTTTGTAGTGCACACATGCATGTGTGTGTGTGTGTGTGTGTGTGTGTGTGTGTGTAAAATTTAAAGTGAGGCTATATTTGTGCCATTAATTCATAATCCTTAAATAACTTATAACCACATCTGTAAATCAGAAGATGCCTAATGTGGTCTTCAGCTACACTATCATTCAAATGAAGTAGCTCACTTTTTTCATAAGTACTATTAACATCATAGAGAGTTCAGGTAAAGTGAAATCCAACTAAGCACTTCCTGGTCTTCCTTTTTCTCCTAAATACTCATGAAGGTCTACGCCCTGCCCCTAATAGTATAATATAGAGGCCACAGGTAAGCACAGGTCTTTCCAGTTTGCAGATGACAGATTGCTATGAAGCATATTTTTCACTTGGTAAAACTGGCAAGGTAAAATTTATTTCATGTAACTTGTCTAAGATAAACACACACATTTTTGGTACTTGTAAATGTCTTTTTAGGTTCACAAGCAAATGTTAATTATATGCACTGACTCCTACCTCATACAGGGACCAAAACCACCATGTTTTACTAGCATTTTTGAGAAGGCAATATTTCATGTGTTCATTAATCACATTTTAATTATTTGATACAGTAATACAATATCACCACAATACAACATAAGTCTTAATGCATCACTGTTTCTAGACTTTGAAGACAAAGGATATCCATATGTATTCATGCTAAAAGGGAATGAGTGGATGATTTAGGTATTTTACTGTTTTGTAGATGGGTAGCTACATTTTAGATTCATGAAAAGGGAAAACAAAGTCGACAGCATGATGCTAATAAGATTCCTTCTAGTAAACATTGGGAAAAATAAGGATAGAGAACTAGAAAAATAACTTCAACAGCAGCTGCATAACTATCATATGTAATTAAGTAACTAGGCATTATTTACACAATCATGGAACAAAGTATCTTTCAACCTTCCAAACCCTAGAAGGGAATATTAATATTGCATTTTGAAACATTACTATAATAATCATTCTGTTATTTAAAATGACAGTACTTAGTCTTCTATGAAAATAAGAACTCAAACTACATAACATTTTATAGTCAAATGCCTAAATTATGTTAATGGCAACTTAATTGACAAGAGTAAAAGATTAGATTCTCATCCCTTGCAACTTTGCAGCCTCTATTACCACCAACCAAATAAGTTCCAATCTGAACAAATGACAGAACAACCAGTCCAATTCACCTTTTTTAAAAAATGTCATATTGGTTAAATTTTTTGAGGGATTTATGCATTTTTATTTCACGAGCAGTTACACAAATTACAGCTGCCCTTTTCACTGGATGTATAAAGATAAGTATTATTGTGCAAATCTAGATATCTGAATTCTGATATTCAATGACTCTGTATATAAATAAAACTGAAAAATGTACTTATGTAAATATGGGGTAGTTCTTACTAAACTGTCTACCACCCAGTGGCCATCAACTAATGTCTCTGCATTGTACTGCATAGAGACTCTCTTTGGAGGTTGTATATTTGTATACAACTGGTCATGAGGTCTCCTCACCCAATGCAGTTTCCTGTAGGGTTGAAATAAATCAAGGCTTCTCATGTCTCGCTTACCTTTGCCATGGTTTCTCCCATCCTCCAAAAGCGGCACTACAATAGTGTTGTTCACATTTCCGGGTGACCGCACAGCTGTGTAGACAACAGGCACCGACTGTACCACCACAGGGATGCGGTGAACGTGACTCAGTTTGTTAGACTGTAAATTCATGGGACTTGAAGGCGGTACAGGGTGGATAATGTGCAAAAATTGCTGGCCTCCCACACCAGATGCAGAGGCAACAAGGGGCCCTGGAGTTAATACTGTTGACGAAGATGATGCTGAAGATACTGATGTTATAACAGTTGGGGATGATGCTGGACGACTAGAAGATGATGAAGACGTTGAAGTTGAAGAAGGTGAGGAGGCAGACGCTGTCATGGAAACTGGGGAGGATGAAACAGCTGTGGGAGATGTCCTCACTTTGTTGATTGACAAGTCCACTGGCTCAGTTTGTGTTTGGAAGTGATCTACAGATAGTGAGTCCTCCGGAGGCTCCCCTTTCACATTATTTAGCAACAGGGGAACAGCTTCCATATCGGGATAGTTGTGGACGTTTGGAGACTGTAGGGAGAAAAATGGAACATATTGATCTGTGTTAATCACAAGTTTGAAAAGATGCTTGATCTATTACTTGAAAGCTTCTTATTTTTTTCTTTTATTGCTGTAGGGCATTAATTAATATAGTCTCCAAATAGTTGAAGGATGGCTCTGTGAACAATCATCACGATTAAAGTTAACAGTGCAAATGTATAAAGCAGAGTAAGATGAGTAAGATAACATGAATGCCACAAAGGCATTTTCATCCTCCTGGAAAAGACAGACACGAATTGCTAAAAACCAATATAATGAGTGGAGTATTCTATGGTGGAGAAAAGAGGCCACAGGCATCTAAAAAATAAAGTTACTTTACATAAATCTTCTAAAAAACAAGCTCAGAATGCAAAGTATTACCTACTTAAAACTGCATTAAAAACAACCTATTTAATTAAAAACATTCATTTTGTTGGCTGGACTCATCACTACTTTTATAGGTCTTGGTGTCCCCAGTTATGAACTAATGGGATTTTTGGATAACCTAAAATAAAATACTTCCCCAGTTCTAAAATTCTAGATTTTCATGATTCTAGTACTTACTCAACACTATTAGACTCTAGAGACATCTATCATCTGGTAACAATAACTGGAAAAATTTATTAAAACATTTTAACTTTCTTATCTGCAGTGAGAGCTACCACTCAATTCTCATCATGAGCATTAAAAAGAACACAAAGTTCTCCAACCTCCTACACCTGATTACTAAATTATTCATACGAATCCTTTTTGACAACTGGACTGCATTTTAACTCTTAGTGATAACATTTTTTTCTTCATGTACAGAATTACTACAACAGACAATTTGGAATATTATTTTAGGAAAACATGTTAGAGGGATTTAAATTATCTGTTTGTTCTGTTTAAGACTGAAAAAAAATTGTCCAAGTTCACGTGCATTCCTTGAGTTTTAATGAGAAAAAACTTTATAACAATAATTATTATCATTAAGATTCTACTCAGACTATGGTTCAACCTGTTGTTATGGCATATGAATATCATTCATCCTTATACTTCCTCATTTCTAAATTCACCCAATAGTTATAGAATTCCTTCTTCCAAGGCTGGCAGTTCCATTTAGATGCGTCAATCCACCCAGAAGAATAGATTATATAACAGATTTTGGTTCTATCAAATTTGACCAGGTTAACACAGACATTGTTCTGTTTTATCAGGACCAAAACTTTTTTCAGCATCATAATGGTACTAGAACAACAATGCCTAAAATTATACCAAATTGGTTCATTTCCTTCTTTGTTTAATAAAAGATTTTGCATCACTATTTCTTCTGAACTTGAACATATACTTAAAGGAGCAAAACATGTTGCCTTAAAACCTTCCTTTATGGAATATAAATTACAACTCCATTCAAAGCATATAATAGGCAGCAGTGCAAAGGCATTTTATTCAGCAACCATGAGAAAAGACAGAAAATAAGTCAACAATGGTACCAGATTAACTAAAAAGGAAAATGGGTTGATGTTTTATTGTTGTTTTGTTCTAATCTAACATGGTTACTTACCCACAAAAAGATATGAATTTGAAGATATAAAATAAGAATTATCCAAAATATCTACTGCATGATAGATTTTTGTGCTAAACTTAAGAAGTTTTTAAATCTTTGCAGACATTCAGAAACAAAATAAAAAAACAAACAAACATAATCTGTACTTTTATAAAAAGTTATTAGTGTCATGTACTCTAATTAGAGCATTATTTCAATTTGTTCCCAGCATTATCATTTAATTTCTTTGTAAAACAATGTAAAATGGTTCCTATTAGATGATTTTTACTAGTATGGCATACCTATATAAAAATTCTTTGTTGAGTCCACTTTCATATAACAAATGATTTGTCATTAAAATTAAAGAATATGCCATTAAAGTTTATATGATCAAACACTGTTTAACATCAAATATAGTTGACTTGTTTTTCTCTTTTTGTTGTATTAGACAGTCAACAATATAGTTTGGAAATAATGATTACTTCTATACCTATTTTTCTCCTCCTTACTACCTGCTTAGAACAAGGTTCTCACAGTTTTTATCACTACAAAAACATTTCACTAAAGATTATGATAATATAGGAACTGTTCTCATTGTAAGGAGATGGCTTTGGAAGTATCAACATTCACTGAGCTTTGCAAATTAATTTCTCCAGATCATGAAACAGAAATTTCTCTGAAACAGAAACAAACCTTTTGTCGCTATTACTTAGCCCCTCACTTGGGAAATTACTCCTCATACAGCTTTACAACAGAAAAGTGCATTTCTCTTAAAATTCTATAGTATATATTGGAAAGACATGAAGAACAACTATTAAGAGCTAGATATTTTCAGACACTGCAGAACTACATAGATTTTGCATGCAATCAAAAACAAAATACAGAAAGTGATCATAAAAAGAGGAAGGATATATCAAACCTTTAGACTAAAGATGTATCTTTTTGATCACTGGACTCATTCTGCATGGATTTACAAGCATACCCATCACAGGCAATGCATGTTGAAATGCAGTTGAAATGCATGTCCAAATAACACTTCATTCTATAGAGAAGGTAACAGCCACATTGTAACACTCATCTGTTTACAGTTTTGACAAATATTATACCCTGGCAGCTCATACTAAGCGCTTTGCTGTATAGTATACTAGGGTTATTAAAGAAAGAAAATTTGATTTGGATAAAATTGATTTGAATACCCTGTTTAGCTGTAAAATCTGGACATCATAATGAAATTTCCCTAGATATGAGTTTACCCCTTTAAAAAATGTGTTATTAATTCTGAATTAATATTTGAATTATATGGAATAATGTTTATTCCTATACCAAAGTTCTCTTTAGAGTGTAGAAATTTTTTAACTTTCACATCATTTAAACAAACATTTTATCTTAAAGTGTATTAGAAAGAAGTAGACACTAATATTTTCTGTAATTTGAGTGGCTCACAGTATGATACAGCAGTATGAAACACTTTAATTCACAGGTCAGATTTCTCAATTCCACTATATTAATAATCTATATAGGTAGATCACTTTATACCAATTGACAGTATATAAATAATATCTATATTACATATTGCTTGTCACAGTAGAAAATTAATTTATGTAAGTTTCACTGTCACTGGTCATGTACTTCTAATGGAAAGAAACTTACTGTATAAAAAAGTATCAAACTAAATCTCTTCTTTCATATCCTGTAATCATTGGCTTCTAAATGACACATTAATTTAAATGCAATAATCTTTTTATTAAAGAGTTGAATTCCCTTTTTACATTGAGTGCACAGAACGGACATACCTTAGTTTTCATGCCTTGGTTTCCCTCATTAGTAAATGAAAATTTAAAGATATGAACACCATGTTTAAAAAGCAAGTAACCTCAATTCTGACCATTTGTGCTCTAAGTCTAAAAGTCACTGAACATTCACTGTGAATAGAAAATGTACTCCACTTTCCTCCCTATTGTTTTATTTTTCTAAGCTAGAAAACCTACTTTTTAAGATTTCCCTGCATGAGTCCGGATGGTTATCAGTGACCCTGCTTTCAACCCAGTGATTTTTCTTCTTTACTCTAAATGTTCAAGGGCAAACTCAAATACAAATGCCATAAGAGTGTGAATCTATAAAAGTGAAGAAAAATAAAACTAAAGCAAAATACAGCATGAAGACATACTATAATTCTTCTGAAAGTACGGATGACAGAACAAAGGAAATTTGTAAAAATATCCTAAAGTGATGAACTGGAACTTGGTTTCAAAGGTTTGAAAGAGTTATCTACTATATTTAAAAGGGAAATAATGAATATTAAATTCAACTGTTTTATATCAACATCTCAAATATTTGAGAATTGATCCCTTAAAAATTCAGAACACAGCCATTGCATAATGATTCATTGGTACTTTTTATATTTATATTTTTATAACTTATAAAAATTTATATTTTGTATGTTCATACATTCACATTTGAATTGAAAATACATATATTTAAATTTGTCCTAAATAATCCCTATATTCTAGTTACATTTTTCCCTGCCCAACTTATTTCCCAGGATTTTGGAAATCATAATATTTACTTAAAGGATCAGAATCTATGCTAATAGCTAACAGCAAGCACTGGCTTGGAATGTATGTGTTGTCAAACTGGAGTAGTAGAAGGTAAGGAAGATTCTCTTAGTAAGTGCTATAGGATAGAGGGAATTCTGTATATGCATTAAGTTGATAGCATACATTCCTAATCAGTGATCAGACTAAGAGATATGTTTGGACACGAACATAACAATTCTATGTATACACACAAGTATTTGGCAAAGAATTACTTTGTTCTATCACATTGTGAATACCTATCACATCTGTTAGATAAGACTACTGTGCTAACAGTATTAAATCACCCAACTTTCTATATATCTGGTCAAATGTCATAAAGAAATATTGTCAACAGACAGATATCAAAAAGGGAAAGTATGGAAGTTAGGTTTTGTTCCAATTCTGTTACAATTGCAGTCCAAGCAAACTTCACAATACATGCAGATATCTAGTGAAATAAATTTTATGATTCTTACTGTATGATAATTAAAAAAGTCAAAGCTACAGAGATAGGAAAAATGATCAGTGATTAGCAAGAAATTGAAGGGAGGGGAAAGATGAGTAAATAAAGCCCAGGAGATTTTTAGGGCTATGAAATGCTTTTGTATGACACTGGAATGGTGGAGTCACATCACTTTTCATTTGTTAAAACCCTAGAGAGCTGTACAACACAAACAGTGAACCTTAATGTAAACTATGGATTATAGTTATCAATGCAGCCAAGCAAGTTCATTAAATCATTAATGTAATAAATGGACTACACTAATTTGAGATGAAACTGGGCAGGGCTGGTTGGAGGGGTGAAAGTCTTAGATGTTATTAGTTAAATCATTCTGCAGGTCTAAGTCTGAAATAAAAAATAAAACCAACTACTTTAAAAAGTTAAATTTAACTCATTAATGCTCTTAGTGTGATTTAAACCATCTATTAATCTGTCCATGATTCTTTGCGAAATTAATCAACTCAAAACTGTTCTCATAACATTTATAAATTTCTCAATAATGCAACTGTGATAAGCTTTTCTACCACTTGTCTAGATGTTTTTCTTTTTGAGCTTGAAAATTATTCAGTGGTTCAATTAAATCTCTAATTAAAGTTTCACTATTCATAAGGGAAAAACATGTCCTATAGACTTTTAGGGACTAAGGTTTATTTGAGTCTCCAACCTTGGCCAGGCCTGAGGCAAATGTGCTGTTCCAGTTATATATTTAAAAATATGTGATAATGTTTATCATTCTAAAACAGATTAATCATCTCTCCTACCAGATGGACTCTCTACTTTTGATTTCACAAAATGCTCACCATAAACTGTTATTTTTATAACAAGATCACATAGTAGTATATTATATCAAATTTCAGAGAAAAGAAAACTTAACCTCAGAGTGGGTGTAACAGCCAAATGATACATTTGGAAACCCTAACACACTGTAAACACATGAAGGAAAAGTGTAATTTTTTTATGTAAAGGAAAGCATATTTACAAAATGTGGGTTTTATTTTTTGGATAATTAAAAGCAAGCAAGTAGCCAAGGAAAGTCTCTATATGCTTCTCTTTCACAGAAAAGAGAGATCAAGAACTAGGCCAAAACAAGAATCAAATGGCATAGAAAAGAGGAATTTTTTCACCAAGTATTTCTGGAATTAAATACAGTTGTAATGGAGGAGGATTACACATAGAAAAGCAGATGTGTTTAAGTGCTCTGAAAATTTCTCAGGAGCAATGAATTCAATTCCATCTTAGCTCAGCACAAAAATCAGTGAAACAGCCTCATGCAAGCCAGCACTTTTAGCCTTGACTTTGTTGGTAAATGGGTACAGAAGCAGGCAGGCCATCCTGTAGATCTGAAAGGGTATAAGAGCCTTGAGGTTTATTTCTTTAATAGTCTTGCTTTTTTAACTGCAATTGCCACCAGGCACACACAGGTCTTTATAGTTAATGCACCACATGAGGATGAAATGCAGAAATCAATCCTATATTGATGTTACCCATCAAGAGAGGCATAAGAGCAAAAGGAAAGGAGAGGTGCCTAGTGCCCTGGGGATGAAAGGCTGCAGTTTGGGCGATGCCAAAGGACACAACAGGAAGGCAGAAACTGGGACAATGATGTGACGAAAAGAGATTTCTTGCCAGGTTGATAAGAATTCAAGTAAGACAGCTTGACAGGGACTGACACCTAAGATCAGTACTCCTCCTGACTGGGGCATATAGTTATAAGAAATAAAGATTTTAAAAAAATAAGATCAATAATACTAACAACTATGTAGTTGAACTGATACTTTACTTAGCTCAGGATAGCAGTGTATACATACACACACTTTCAGCAACATAACAATGCCTAACGAGACATAAAATACCTTAAAATCAATAATAAAATTTTAAAGCAGATTAGACACTGTCATCACCTTTTCGTCCCTTCCTCCCCTCTCTACTCTATTTTGAAAACAAACTATTTTGAAATGATGCCTTCAACCAAAATCCATAATTAATTTTAGAAAGCATCAAAAGATACTATTGAGAGGGTAATCCTTGGAAAGTTAACACAAATTTAAGTCATGATTCCTGCAAATGTCTGATGTCACAAGTTCAAGTGTTGACACAGGAAAAAAGTGGTCAAAAGACAGTCATTCTATAAAGATGATATATAGACCTGCCATCTCAATGTCATGCAAATGTGTCAGTAGATGAGAGGCAACATCACCACTGATTTAATATCTCATCGATTTAAACAGTGGTGCATCTCAAGGAAAGAAGACAAGAATGAGACTGTGTTCTAGAAAATTCTGCTGGATGACTTTACAAGTTCTAGTGAGGGCACAGACTATCATGCTGAAGTTGCATGTAAAGATACTAAAAAAAAATATGAAATTTGAGAGTCTGAAAATTATTTCATACTTTACACTGTGTAGAATTTTATATAAAGTGTGATTGTGAACTTCGTTTGCAATTTAAGCTATTAAAATATCATAACTCTAAAGCTACATTATCTATGAGATTGTTTCGTCAGGTTTGTTATAAAACTTTCCTCCTGGGAAAATAGGGAAGAGTTTAATGCTTCCATTAGTCACATATGGCAATTTCAGATTTTGACAAAGATGTATACACTAATATTTAACTTTCTGCACTTGTAGGAATGAAGGTTAGAAATAACAAAGTGAATATAAAAACACAGTAAAGTTCACAACAATGACTGAAGTCCTTGTTTTGAACTGCAATCACTTTTAGGAACATTTTTAAATGCTACAGGCCAGAGAGTCAGTGGGCTTGTGAGAGAAGAATAGACACCAGTAGTTTAAAAATCATCAGGTGTGATTTCAACAATTAGCCAAGGCTGAGAAACAATATTGAATGCCATGGAAGAATATGGTCTAAATAATGTTAAGTTTAAAAATGTTAGTATATAAAATCTGAGTTTAATTTTATCTACCCCAGCATTTTAATTTATATGTGATAAGAAGAAACACAGAACTACTTCAGAATGTAAATGTTTTCCCACTGGGTACATTTTGTGGGTTACTCATATTTCCTTTATTAACTTTTGGCCTAATTTTTCATATTTTCTACAGGGAATCTGTGCTATTTTAAAAAAAAGTAAAAAGAAGTGCTGTATTTTCAGAAAGAAAAAAAAATGAGTAGTGTCTGAAAAATATTTTTAGGAAATCATTTGAAAAAAAAGCTGTTAAAATTTCTTAATCTGGCTTTTGTGTTTCTAGGGTCCAGTGAACAATAATGTAAACAGAAAATTACTAAGCTGCTATACAAATTCCATTAAAAGCTCAACTTGACAAAGGTGCAACTACTATCCACATTAGACAGGTGACATTGTTATTTCACACAGATATATCTACCTATATGATCTGAAATAAACTAAAGAAAGTAGTCAAATATAACTGATAATTATAGGTATACAATTTTAATAATCCTAGTGGGTTTTGAGATTCATTTTCTGTTTCTAGCAGATTTGCTGTCATAATTATATTCATTTTTTTCAGGCTCATATTAAATTTCATTTGTAAATCTTGAGCACAAGTCATCTGACGGTGGAGGGGTAGGGCCTTGATACTTGCTGGATAGTAACAGGGAGTTAATGTGCTATCAGCAATTCTTTTCCTGTAGATTAATCAAAAGATAGTCATGAATGATCATGAAATTGCATATCAGATTTTCTGAATGTCTTTAATGATGACTTTAATCGGAGACATTACAACACCACAGCAGAGGTGTGAAAGGCATGGGCTAGGGACATGAATAGACTTGGACTTCTGCCCTGACTTTGACCTATTGCTGTGACCACAAGTAAATTATCTTTCTAAACTACTTACAAAGTGCGGTTAATGTTTGTATCGCCATTTGAAGAAAAGAGAGTTGTGAAGATGACTGAATATATACCAAGAGACACAAAATATTAAAGCCAGTTATAGTAGATATTTTATGCATGCTATTATTCATTTTCTTCCTCTAATTCCAAAACCAGAGATAACTGTATCTGATAGTTTGCTTAATTTAGCTGACATAAAATAACATAGCCTTTGATCAATACATAATAGAACATATCATGGAATTAAATGTTTAAAATCATCTACTATCTGCTGCAGTAGAAGACAGTGGGACGATCCTTAAAGAAATTACCAAAATTAACAGAAAAATCCTAATGTTACACAATTTCTTGTTTTAAATTCTTAGGGTTATAAATGTTTCAAAATTTAGGCCTTTAAGAATGGGGGTGAGAAGTGGTAGTACACCTTTAACAGGGTTAATAGGAAACTGCATACTCACAGTATTTCTGCAATAAAACAAATGAGCATTACCACAAATAAAGACAAAGTATCTGCCCATTAATGTTGTCTAGGTTTTAATTCTATGAGTTTTTAATGATTTTTATACCTTTTAAGGATTACAGAATATATTATGTATATATATATGTATATATGCATATATATAATATAAATATAAAATATATGTATATATACATGTGTGTGTATATATACACACATATATATACATATATATACATATATATATATATATGGCTGGGGAAATGGGTTAAATAAAATACCAACAACACAAATTATAAAGCTTTTCAATAATGTAATATTGTGCTACATATAACAAGGCAAGACAACTGGAGAACAGAAAAATCCTTCCCTTGGTTTGCATAAAATGATCTTTCATAACATCTTATCAGTGCAACTCTAAACAGTTATTCAAAGTTCAAATTATTTCTTTTAAATTTAAAAATATTGTGACTGATACCCTGATTTGTGGACAGTAAAAAGGTGACATATAGTTGGCAATGTCTCCTTCTCCTTGTATTTCAATTAGGAATTGATTTCTTTCATAGCTGTATTTTACTGATGAGCTGGATTTAATTGTTTGAGTTTTAGTAAGAGGGGTGGTGGTGGGGAAAGAAATACAACTTTCAATTTTTCTATCAAAACTCAAGATCAAAAACACACTCATGATAAAAGAGAGAAGTCATAGCCAAAATGACTATACAAAAGGAAATATTGGAAAGAATTCTTCAGGACCAAGGATAATAATCTTGGATATAAATATATTAAAATAAAGACTAAGGAACACCCCAAAAAAGCAAAAGGTAAATATGGGGGTAAATCTAACTGAACCATGACTATATATCAGTAATAATTCTATTTTGTTGGATTTAAAATATAGAGCAAAGAACAGGAGGGATATAGACAATTAAAATATCTAAGCTTTGTATTTTCTAGAAACAAGTAAAAGTACCAAGCTAAGGTAGACAATAAGTCAAATGAGAATAAAAATATGATGACTGTGAGGTAGAGTTTAAGGTATAATTAGATGAAAAGTCATGTCCTTAAAATATATCAAAAAAGGAAGGTTAATAATCAATGATCTGAATATTTATCTAATGAATCTAATACATATCTAATGAAGTTAGGAAAAGAAAATATCAAATAAAAGTTAAGAATATAATAATGGTAACAGAAGAAATGAAAAACAAATACATAACAGAAACTCAACAAAGCTTGTTATTTAAATATAGGAATAAAATTTACAAACTCACAGCAATAACGAAAAAAAAGAAGGCGATCATCACTAAGGCTTGGATTGAGAAATTGTGATTTGAACCTAGATACACTAAAAACACAATAAAGGGATAGATGAATAAATTTATGCTAATCAATTTTCAAACAGGAACTTCTTAGTAAGTACAATTTACCAAAACTGACACAAGAAAAAAATGGAAACTATAAGGATTTTATATCTGTGTCAGAAATCAACTTAAACTTCTGACCAAAAAGACTCCGGGTTCAGATGTGCTTCATAAATTATGTCTAACAACAAATCTTCTATCAAACTCAAAAAGGGCATATTCTAAATACTTTCATAAAAACTGGTTACTTTTGTTTTAAAAAGAACAAATTTCAAGAATAAGTGAAAGTATAGTTGAAACCATTTACTTATATGGAAAAAAATTTAATCTATATAAACTTAAATGGATTTTCAAAAGAAATATTTTATATTTTTGACATTGGAAAAGAGCTGTCAATATAGTATGGCTTAAGTCCATCAAAAACAATTAGGAAAAAAATTCTTGCTGTAATCAAGCCAAATTATATGGACAGCACTTTTTCAATATCAAAAATATGAAATATTTCTACTTTGGAAATCCATTAACATTTATATGGCTACTAGTATTCTTTCTAAATACCACAAAGAATGTACTTGTACAACAGCACATAAATTCCAACAAACATAACATGGTTTCATTTTACATTCTGAAAATGATGCAAGGACAATCTGGCCAATCTTCTGTTCAACCGAAGTCCTTCTTGTCTCAGAGACTTTCCATCATCGTTATATGAATAGAAGGCAAGAAGCATGTGTGTGCACGTGCACGTGTGTGTGATGTATGCAGTACTTAACCCAGTTCTTAACATGTCATTGAAGGAAGGAAAGGACCATAACAAACCCGACAGCTCCCAACAGTGTCTTGGTCATTGAAAACTTCAATTCCCCATAAGAAAATTCATGCCTCTTTCTGACAGAAGTCTGTTCTTTGATGAGGAAAGTTTGAAGAACTCTAATTTGTCTTTGTCCTTGGCTAACTTTTCTTTTGCAAAATCAAAATCAGAAAGTTCCCAGTTTAGCCACAGAGATTCTTCTAAGAGAGAACTGGCTGCTTTCTGACTCATGTCTATGATGCACAATCACCCTGTTAGAGCACTCATAGAACCTCCCATTTTCTCTGAACCAAAGTCACTTTTTTCCCTTGCTCTTGACATCACTTTAGAAAGTCAGCTTTCTGAAGCTCACCCCTCCACTAATACATGTCCTGTATTTCTTTTCTTATATTTATAGACATCATTACAAAAAAAGATCATTTTGATATCACCCATTAGTTCTTCCTTCTTTTTCAGAATTTAATCACAGTCATCAGTTTTGCCTCATCATTTCTTTTCATTTGGGGGGAAAAAAAGATAATGAAACAAAACCCAAAAAACTACAGCAAGTAGATTTACCAGATGCCTGAATACTATATTCCAACAATATTCCATATATCAAACAATTTATATATTAGCGCACTGATTTTTACAATAACATTGTAAAATAACATGTTACCACAAATTTAGTTTCATTTTAACTTCATCAGTTTTCCAATGTTTCCCATTTTGAAAGCCATAGTTTGCTATTTCTCTGATGTAAAGTACTTAAAAATGTTAGGGAAAAGTGGACTGTTGATCATAAAATTATTCTTTAAGTGATATTTTATACTCATGACTTATGGTCATTTAAGCTTCATGACAATCAAGATGCCAGGACATTTGCCTTCAGAACTCTGATGAAGTTTAAGAAAAGTAAGATTGACATGGAAATTAATGCAAAGAGATGATTATGGAAAATGTTCTAAAATTAGCAACAGTAAATATACTTCCTTCTAAACTTTGTCATCTTCTTGTCCTTCAAATGTACTTTTTTCCTTCTCTATCCCAGTCAGACTTTCTACTCTCTAGACAGTTTTTTAATCTATTTTGCTGATTTCCCTGTCACCATTATACTAACTTAATTCACAGGATGGGGGGGGAATCATATGTAGCATTTTACACTACACATACACCACACACAGTACAAAGCAGAACACTGGGTTAGATATGACAAGCTGTTCACCAGTTATTATTAATGTTTAGTTTTATGTCCCTGAAACACAGGAGCTAGAACATCAAATTATAGTATAGTCTAGATTCTGCCAGTAAGATGTCCTCATACCAGTGTCACAAATTAGTATTGAGATGGGAATGAATCTCTTACTGGTTCAAGTCGCTAATTTGTGTGGGAGGCAGCTGAATGAGCAGATCAAGGCAACAGCTCCACAATTGCTGCTTCACAACTATGTGGTGTGTCCTGACATCAACAGCGAGAGACACATTTCCATTTTTCCAACAGATTGCACAAACATGTAATTTTCTATATTAAATATCTAGTGTGGTCATAGATTCCTGGATTACACACTGATACAATTATTAGAGAAAGAGATACTGGAAATAAGAAATGTAAGGAGGCAAAAGGGGTAAAATGTCTAGTTATCCACCACCAAGCATCTAGAATCTGGGTTATCACAGTATAAATGGGGTTTCACAGTTCCACACCTGCCATTTCCCTGTTTCAAACTGCAGGTAGTTTATTTACATCTTTCACATGTCTGGGTCATTCACACTCTCTGTTACCTCTGACTGAGGTACACAATCTCTCCCTACCACTTTTCTCCAACCTTAATTTTTTCCTAACTCCTAGACATCCTTCAGATGCACTGCAGCTGCTCCTTCTCTTCCAAGCTCACTATGAAAGATCTTCTGGATCCTATAATACATGGTGTCCA
This sequence comes from Uropsilus gracilis, assembly GCA_004024945.1. Lineage (NCBI taxonomy): Eukaryota > Metazoa > Chordata > Mammalia > Eulipotyphla > Talpidae > Uropsilus > Uropsilus gracilis. The sequence continues at coordinate 62,111 of PVHY01003268.1, read as the reverse complement.
TCTAATGTTTCCACTGACCACAAATTAAAATTATCTTCCTCTGTGTATCTCTCATAAGACTCGCAGGTTTACTATCAGTCACTCTAAATCAATGAAGGCATAACTTAGCAGAAGTGAGCTCCTTAAAGTGTAGGGATACATTCACCAATTGTTTGCCAAAAGAATACATGAGAAAGTGATTCTGATTACATCATTATGCCATGTGCTTGAAGAGATACACAGTATTTGGGGAGCAAAAAAACTACACTCCCCATTTGATACCTCAAAAGGTTACATTTTTGTAAGGTTCTCTTTTTGAAGGGAGTAGGAAAATTTAAAGCAACTGATTATAGAAACACCTGAGTCAAAAGTTTGAATTTTTCTAGAGAAACTTTTGACTTATTTTTAAGCTGTTCTGCTAAGGATGCTTAGGCAATACGCTCAACAGAAAGGGAAGGGATTCTGACACTTTTTGTTCCTGGTGAATGATGAGCATTTTACTGTACATTTTTATTTATGACCATTCACATGACAAATGTATCTCAATTTTCAACATATATGCCTATATGTTAAGATCACCTGTCTGTACCTTGTGTAAAAACTGATTTAGTGTCTAAAGTTTCTCATTTAGGTTTTCAAAGCCCTTTTTAGTATGAATGACTGCTCTACACATAAAACTGAGATGAAAACAAATCAAATTATGAATTTTGTTCAGTATTCTGAACTCTTAAGAGTTCGTGGACAGCTAGTCAGTTTGTGGGGATTACCAAGAACGGTTGCTGCCTTTCCTTTGGATGGGATGTAAGACAGGTGAGAGATGGTCCCTGCCAGAACTGGGTGTAGGAGGTTGGGGTGGGTGGGTGCAAAATGGGATTGGGCCTGGCAGAAACCTGAAAGTGTGTCCAAGATAAACAGAGCGTAGAGTTCTGCCTTCATTGACTTAGAAAGACTGATAGTAAACCTGCAAGCAGAGCAAAGACAGGGCCACTGCTGGAGAACAAGTTTTATGAATGTTGAGTTCAGCTCTTTAGGGCCCAAATCCTTTCTCACTGAACAACACTGTCTTATCTGCTGCTAATTAGTTATAATCACTCCCCTGGCTAAGACAGCTTCATAAGTGGGTATAGGAAGGAAAGCGGCATGTGGAAGGAGGGAACTTACGTAACATCTGATGAATTTGGAATGCTCTTGAGAACAGAATCAAGCTTTGAGGAAAAGATATCATAAGATACAGCTGTTAGAACCAAGATAGTAAGAGATAGAAGAAATGAATGAAGCTTCATGACAATAAAAATGTTTAGTTTTTCCTCTGATACAGATCTAAAATCTGGAGTTTGTATTGAATAAATGAGTGAATGGATGGTGTTGTGATATGTGTCCTTTTATCTTATTTGCTTCTATCTCTCTGGCTTCTCTTCTTCAGTCATTGAGTTGACAACTGAACATAGCATATCCATTTAGGCTTTCAGCGCAGAGCAAGAATTTGCATTATGTCAAATCTCATGTATGTGAAAGCATTGTGCATGCACATTTGTAATAACAAATGTAAGATGAGCCACATTAAAATCAAAGGTGAAAACTAATCACATAATTTAACCACAGAACATTTTAATGAATTCAGCAACTGCTCTAAATGAGTGATTTTATTAGCCTTGGTCATTTGATAAAAGCCCGTTAAACAACCTGATCAATGATCAATTTGACCTGTTTTGCTCTCATCTCTGCTTCCTTGTTAAATAAGAGCTCCAGTAAGTAGAAAAATCACTTCAGTAGATTCAAGCTCTAAAAAATAAACAAAAAGGAGAAATGAGCCAGGAGAATCAGCTGCCAAATACTGAGAAGACAGGCTTCCTGTCTTCTCTCTAAAATACTATCTCTATTAAGTATTGTCTGAGAAATCTATCATTTTATCGTTAGTCTACTTTTAAATACAAGGCAATTCTCAAAGTACTGTGAGCTCACTCTCTTCTGTTTTCATTTGGCTCTATGTCTTTACTTTCTGGAAACATGCATCCATCCACACAACTTAAAACCAGTTGTGGTAAGGATCTAGTCAATATTATATTTTGGAATCAAAGTCCTGAGAAATTCATTATTAAAATCTACGTTATTATTCTTTCCTTATGTCCATATTTATTTTTGTGAATGTTCCTGAACTATATAAACTCTTGGTCAGTTCAAAATCTTTAGAGAACTTTATTAAAAATGATACTAGATATGACTGTTGTGTTTCTGTTCCCAGTAAAAAATGCATGAAATGAAAAGATTTAATACACTGTTCTCAGAAGAAAGAAGACATAAGAGTTAAGAAACAAACATGGCATGTATTTATAATGTGCTTCAAAATAACTAAAAATAAGTCCATTGGTGATGTGTTTGAAAGCCCTACTCTATAGAGTTTTAATTATGAAGGCACTCAGGATTTAAAATGTGAATAGTTAGCATATGGAGCCGCTCAAAAAAAGGCATTGAAGCAAATAATTCATTAAAAATGCAAATGATGACAAGTGACTTAGAAGAAGCTAGTGGCAGCACCAGAGGCTACCAGAGCACTGGAAAAGGCAAGGTGGAGGACTCTTCCTGGGGAGGACTCTGCTGAGATGGAGTTCAGTCTCTGGAGCTGTGAACGACTTATTAAAGAAGTAGCAGTTTAAATTTTTATTACTGGGCTTTCTCACACTGTGATGAATTCAGATACGGTATTTATGGACTGTCTGTATATCTGACCTTGGGACTATTTTATGGACACCAGATATACTGCTTTTTATGGGGAAAATAGACAGTTCTATAAAGGTAAATCATTCAGATTATCAAATGAGAAATGGGGGAAGACATCCCCTGTGAAACATTTCATGCCTGTCCAATAAGTTTAAGCAATTATGCATTACAGAATTAGAATAGATTATAAATCAATTAGTCAATCTTACTAGAATCTATATAGTCATGTAAAATAGATGACATGGTATCCTTTCTACGGTAAAATTCAGTCCTGATAAATTCACCTATTTAGGAAAATATCACCACAGAAATGTCAGTCTATGTTGAATTATAATTCATCCATAATGAACTTTTATTTTCTTCAGCAGAAAGCAGTGATGCCACAGGGCATCACAAACAAGTATTGTTTAAGTTTGGGAAGTAAACAGACACATGTTATTATACTACCAAGTACCTTGGCAAATGACCTACCATGAATGAAGCCATTAACTACTACCAGTTCAAGTCAGTAGGACGAAGAAAAGCAGGCAACTGACAATAACTTTAGTATCAAGAGGCATTTTAAAGTTTCTTAAAATACTGTTATTGATTGGTAAAGTATTAAGTGACAAAACTAAAATATTGGGCTACAAAACATTTAAATTAGAAAAGACATTGGCAGTTAATTTCCTTATGTCCGTATGTGACTTGTCTATAACACTCTAATATTTGATAAAACTCAACATTAACTACTGAAAGGCTAGAGGTGCTGTACATAATTTGCACAACTAATCTAACGATGAAGATGGATAAAACGACCAGTAAACAAAAAGGTTCAATTCCTTGTCCATTTTTCTCAGTTGTTCATTCATTAGACAAAGTTCACATTTTTGCCCAAAGTTTTGCAAGATGATTCACAGAACCAGAGTGAATGACTATAAGACTAATAGTAATGCTTTCTCTCTCAGCACATGGACTACATTACCTCACTTTCTTCTGCTACCATTGCTGAAACTGAGATACTGTCAGGTCTGTTGGCCTTTTCTTTATAAAGTGATGTCTCTTTCATCTTTTTGGTATGGATTTTTTCAGTTTTTTCAATCTTTTCAGTTTTCACAGTATAGTTATCCACCAAGTTAGTTACGTTTTCGATTTTTAAAAGATCTTTTCAGCTCTAGATCTCAGTCTATCCTAGCTCTAGCGATGGCTTTGTTCTCAGGATGCCCGGTCCCACGTTTGTGTGTTTGTGTTTGTGTGTATGTGTAACTGTGTGTGACTTTGCTGAGTGGTGAAGCAGTAGTGTGGGCAACTGGGAAAGATGAAATGACCTGCGGATCTCCAGATCGCCATAATTTATTCTTTGTTCTATTTTCTGGGGATAACTTTAGAGTAACTTGTCCTCCATGCTTCTCTAAGTAGCATTGTCTATAATGAATACTTAATCAAATAATTTTTATTAACTATGGTTTTGTTTGCATTGTTGCCTTTATTGCCCAAAGACTTTTTATTAGAGCAATTTTCAGCACAAGTAATGTAATTTCCCTTAATGATAAATTAATTTTCCATATTCTGAATAAAGTATATGCCAGGTATCAAGTCCTGTTAAGCAAACAAATGAAATTTCACCAACCTGATAAAACTGGATTTTAAAAAAATGCAGCCTTTACATACAAAATTAAAATGACCAAGGTAACCTCTTTAGACATAATAATGAAATTCAGGCAACAAATTCTGAAAGAAAAATCCCTACTATTTTATACTCCAAGTGTGTTGCTGAAGTATTCTTCACCAAAGAATTGAGTATTATAGATCACTGTTTGATTTATGGATAAAGCTAAAAAATCTTTCTAAAGCTTACTGAACTCACAACTAAGAATGCCGGTACTTCTGCATTTTGTCTTCTTCCTGAACTTCTCACAAGTCACTCTTGCCTTATGCTGTTCCCCAAAATATATCAAGAAGTCACTCCTTAGTATAAAATAGTTCTTTGGTATATGCCTTTCTAGATGTAAACTATTTTCTCCTCTGACAGATGTTTATTTAATTCATAAATCTTTATTAGATGTTCTCTAGTTGTTACTTTTCTTAGTATTTTAACTGTCATAAAGGAGTTCATGATAAAATGGTAATAACAACAAAGGCATCTTCCTTTGCCCTTCAATTCTGAAAAAGTATTTATGGGTAGCTCTCAGAATCTTAGACTCTAAGATCTAAGAGTTAAAGTATTATTTATTATGTAGATCATAAATGCTACACTGACTTTATTCTTAATTTTGGGAAAGCTGAACTCAAGTTTAATTATGTTCTTCACAACCTGAATTCACATCTTAAATCACATTCTATATGGATAATCACATAAGATCAAACACAGAAGCTAATAAAATCAGAAGATCTTTTTTCATTCTGTGATACAAATAGTCATAAAATTTAAACTTAGAAATTTGATGTTTCTTATAAAAACAGACTTTCACGTTTGTACATACTACGAAACTACTTTAAGTAGGCAGAAGTAAAAGAGAAATAAAGGGAAAAGTGCAAATATTCTATTATTTTAAAAATACTTTAGCCATGATAATGCAGAATTTATCCTATCTGCTTCTTTTAATTCCTCAACTGAGGCTTTAGTTAGTTTCTCAGGAGATGCATTGTCTTCAACTATTTTGTAATCCACATCTACACTGTCATTTGTTTTAACTTGCTAATAGACTTACTATCAAGAAAATGACAGACAAGATAAGGAACTAAAGAATGACATGGAAGAAAGTTCATTTAGATAGAGTTTTCAAAGAAGGTCTACCTACTTTCAAATAAAACAAGAGCTGATCTGAAAGCTTTATAAAGGAGGTATCATCATAAAGAATGTTCCAGACAGAGAAACTATGTGTGACTTGAGCTGGCAGGGATATGGAGAAATTCTAGGGAGGCCAGGAGAGGCATAGCAGAAAACACAGGAGGAAATACAATTACACAGAGGAGGTGAGAGTATTCAGGTCAGGTGGAGCCTTTTAAGACATGACAAAAATTTTATATTCTGCTTATTCTGTAAAGAAAAGTCTTTGATTAGATGTGTTATGGGATCTGATTTGTGAGTGTTTATATCACTTTGGCTATGAAGGGGAAATCAGACTCTGAAGAAGAGCAAGAACTTCCTACTGGTTCTAAGAAAAATTCAAACTGACAAAGACAATTTAGACATGTTAACACAGAGGTAAGACCTACATTCTTTAGGTTTTCTGATGTCCTGGACTACCTGATGATCAGTGAACACTACACTGCCTTTCATATATTTCCATGTTTGCTTGTGCTAACACTTAGGCCCAAATTATCCTTTCTTTATCATAGCTTGGCAAACTCCTAATTATGCCCCAAGGGCTAGGGTAAATGTCACTGCTCATTAAGTCTATTTGCCTGAACCTCAGATAGTCATTGCTTTTCTTGTTCTCTTCTAACTCAACATTTTGTATGTGACACAAGCTTGGGAAACAAAAAGAAACATGAAGACATGGAGGTAATGTGACACTGCAGACAGTAGCACTATTGTGTCTATGTGGATAAATGTGAGGCTTCATAACACAAAGTAAAACATCACACATTCGAACACAGTAAAACGACAACACCTTAAATAAAAAGCAAAGGAACGTTTTTAAGATAAAAGAAGGTATATGAAAGTTTTCTATAACACCATGGCCCTATGCCATGGAGATCAATCCCATGAAGATATCAACAAAAACAATGAGAAAATTGTTCAACACAGTGAAGGGTCACAAAGCTAGACCAACACTGATGCGAGGGTTCTGGCAAATTGGAGCCTTTGGCCAACTCCATCTTGACAATTTTTAAATGTGTGTTGGGACACAATCCTGCCTACATATTTGTACACTGCCTGTGGCTACTTTTCCAGGACAACAGCAGAGAAGACTCACCACTCCCAACCATGGGGTTCACTCTTTGGTCCTTCACAGAAAAAAGGTTGCTGCCCTTGCTGCCCTTCCTCAGAAACTTCGTAACTGCTGGAGATTGTCCATGACTGCCCATGCCAGTCCAAGTGCTCAGGGAGCAGTTCTTCACCTCTGCTGTCTGCTAAGCCCATTCCTTGTGAAAGATTCAATTCAAGTCACCTCTGACAAAATACTGCAAAATTCCTGGTGAGCAAAGTTCTCTCAGATGTGTGTCATCTTATGCGTACCTGGGACCTCAGCCATAACCCTCTTCATTTTAATCATTTACATTCTTGCCACCTCAATTAAACATCAGATCACTAAAAGCAGGCAATGTGTTGTGGACTTCACATTTTTTCATCAAATGAACAAACATTAAACTTTTTAATGTGTATAGTTGGCACTAGAGCCAGACTAAAGACAGAATTCAATGAGCCAGAGGGAAATTCAAATTTAACTCATGGCCTCATACTGCTAGTGAGCATGGTGAACTGATAACATGCCATAAGTTTCAGAAAAAATAACTAAGAGAATTATTTCTATAAAATGTAATAAGGTGCAGTGTCTTCGGTCCTTCTGAGGAATTGCTTCCAATCTGTGATAGCTGTTCCTCAGTCACTTCCACAGCAGCTTCCAGATGCCTTAGCTATGACTCACCCTTTGCCTTCCTAATTTGTTGCTTCAAAACTACTTTTAGAATTGGGAAATCAAACAAACATGATAAAATCAGTGTCTAAAATTAGAATAAATACTTTCAAGAATCTGTAGAATTTCTTTTTCACAGGTGCATGAACAAGGCTGTTTATTCTTCCAAAGATAACTTTCTTAAATTCCATATTCTTGACTACATTCTAAATGGATGTTTTTCTAGAATCAGATACCTAGTACGACTAACTGATTATAAAATGGAATGCAACCCTTTGACCTGATTACAATGCATTTTAAAAGTTCTTCTGCATTAGGCCGGGCATGGGGGCACATGCCTATAAACAGCAACCTAGAAAGCTCTGGCTGGGGCCAGAAATCCTGGTTCGAGTACCACCAGAGGCACGTAGCAAGACCTAGTTCCAAAAAAAAATACAGCTGGGTGTGGTGGCACACGTCTGTAATCCCAGCTATCTGGAAAGCTGAGGCTGGAGATTGCTTGAGTCTGTGGTACCCCAGGCAACGTGAGCCTGTGGTCCCACAGGCAAAAATAGCAAGACCTAAGTCTCCAAAAAAAAAAAATCTTCTGCATTAAAAGGAATATAAAACATTATTAGTAAACATGCTATTTCAAAAAAAAAACAGTAAGCACCCAGTCTTAAGACAAAGTTTAAGGTCTAGTATAGAAGTATAGATTAGAATTCTTTTGTATGTACCAATTTATTATTCTGAATTTCTGAACATACATACACTTTAGGAATCCTTGCCAAATCAAATGTAGACAAAAACTAAGGGAACACAGTTTTAGAAATTAAAGGTAAAACAGGGAAAATTAGCTCACTTTTATAAGTCTGGACTATAAATCATTATTTACAAAGCTATAAGTTTTATTTTATATCTGCAATTTGGACGCCAAATAGAATCACTAAATAGTATTTATACTAATTTTTCTTCAAAATTTCTAAAATTTTCTAAATTTTCTAAAATTTCTAATTTTTCTTCTAAAATTTTAAAACATAAAAAATTGCTTTCCTCTATTTAACAAGAATGTACTGTTTTCTCATAATTAATGATGTAAGAAATTTCAATTTATTCACACAAAAGACAATTAAAATCTAGTCAAAGTTATAAAGTTTAAATCTAGTTATAAATCTTTTTTATAGATTTTATAGATTTAAAACCTAAGTTATAAATCTAGGGAAATTACTTAAAATGGATAATATAAGAATAACTGTAATATGAGAAAATTTAAAGAATTTCATTTCTTAATCTTTCATGTAGAATTATTGTCCCATATGAAAAGTTTCTCAAATAGTATTTCTTCTGTTGTTTGTCTTTTGTAAAATGCTTTGATTCTCGTATAAACTTAGCCTTCCCTACGAATATATTACAAGCAGCATTTTTTTTTATACACCATGGTGTTTTTCCCTATGTTTTTGTTTTTCCGAAAAGCCATGTTGTTTATGGAGAGCGAAAAAAGACCCACTGCTTACAAAACCTAATTTATATTGACAAATTGCAAACAATTTACATTGGCTTTCCCATTCCAATTCACCGGTCCTGGTCCTGCACAAGTCATGAATTTTCTTCTTTTCACTTACAGGGCTAGTAGCAAGATGGAATTAAATTTTAACTCCAGAAACATGGCATTATGTATCCACATGACATTAATAAAATTCATTATGAAATAAAGCAAGGTAATATGTCTTTTTCATCAGTAAGATGTGAAATAAACAACTTGATTTGTGGTTTTGTCTAAAAAGTGAACAGAGCTGGAAAACGAAGGGCTTTGTAGAATGCCTGGCTCGCTCATTTATTTTGCCTTCACTACATTGTAAAAGACAAATTGAGGAGGTGCTGCGCATGATTCCATTAGCAGCAGCTTAGCTCTGCTTGTCTTTCACCAGCTCAGCCTTTCTAATTTCTACTGCCTGAGCCTTCATCACAGGCTTTATCAATACTGACCACTCGCAGACAAACCTTGAAATATGGTGACTTATTACACACATCTTTGCATGAGGAGTCTTCCTATCACAGATTTCAAATTTAGAAACACTGCTATCTCAATGAATGAGACTTCTAACCATGTGTCTCAAGTAGAAGTCTAACAGAGGATTCCTAGTATTACAACGCATAGGCTATCAGCAGTGTTATGTCAGTGTATGGAAACTGCAATATGTTTTTTCATAAGATCAGAATCCTTTTCATAGGAGTAGAATCCTAAAATAGGATTCCTAATCTAATATTACAAGAAATATACTTTCAGCACAGTGTTCTTATATGAACGGCGCTTGTACCAATTTTGGATAAAGCATTCAAGTCAAAAACTAAAAAATTCTGTTATTTAGCATTTTGGATATTTCAGAACTATGTACCCAAACCTCCATCTTTTAATGAGCTATAACTGACATATAACATTATATTAGTTCAAAGTGTGCACTATATTGATTTAATATATGCATGCATTGTAAAATGATGTGCATAATAAGTTTAGTTAACATCCATACACATCTTTTGCCTTGTAATGAGAACTTTTAAGTTCCACTCTTCTAGGAACTCTCAAATACACAATATAATATTAATAGCTCTATGCTATTATCTGTACACTACATGTATGTACACTACAGCCCCACATCTAACTTGAAATTTGTGATTTTTAATCATCTTCACCCATTTTGTTTACCCTTCCAATGCTCTATCTCTGTTATAAGGTTATTTAAATAAATCTGATAGTGTTTGAACCAGCTGTGCCAATGATAAAAACTCAAAATCAATGCTTTTAATGTTCTGACATTTTATCTTATAATCATTTTAAAGAAACAATAAACACTTCAAACTAGAGTAGTAGTACAAATTATTTACATCAACAGTTACTCATTTATGTATTATAAAGCATATTATGGAAGGATAAAAATATTGAGATCACATATATAGACTGACTTAGGGACCAAACTCATCTTTATTTTTACATTGTATTGCTACACTAGTACTTTTGTAATTTGCCTTTTATGAAATGTAAATAATCATCCCTGAATGCAAAATTTATTAATCCAGTGCTTGCAAGATGACTGCTAAATAAAGAATACCCATACCAAATGTGTTCTCCATGGCTAACATCAACAATTACATTACCCTTATATTATATACACTGAAGTCTGTTGCTTGATATTAAAGATTATGACTTATTGTATATCCTTTTTATTAATAATTTAATGAGAACAGTAACTAATTCATTAAATACTAAAAGTTTGTATGAAAAATTGTAAAATTCCATCAAATTTTCTAAAGTTTTTTTTTTTTTTGTTTTGTTTTTGTTGAAAAAGACAAAGCACTATTCTTACCATAAAAGTCCATGGAAAGTATGGCACAGTATTCTAGTGAACACCTGGATTCAAATCTAAACTTGTCCTTGCCACAGTGGTAAATTGCCCTACATAAAAGATGACATTCCTTTATGAATACTATATACTTAGATACTTAACTTATTTCATAAACTGAAGGGCTCTAATAAGAGGCCACCACAAGATAGAGTACAAAAAGAGGGTAAACAGGTGATACTGCAGGCTCAAAACTGATTCAGTAGCAATAATGCAGTAGCTAATTCAATTCAATCCAAATTGCATCTACTCAATATTTAATTATTTGCAAAGCTTTCAGCAGGGCACTCCAGGGTAAAGCAAATAAACACCATTTTCATTTGAGGGACTTATAACCCAGTATGAAAAATAGCATGCATGTAGTAAATACAATTATAACGCACAATGAGACAAAAGGTAGGCGATTTGCCTCAACAGACAGTTGATAATTAACTCATATTTTAACAAAATGTTCATTTTTGTAAGAAAAGTTAAATTCAGGGAATGTACTATATCATACATGTGATAAACATCCTTCCTGTTTCTCAGGGATGCCGCTCTACTGCAAATTCTGCTAAAATGAGAGTCAGTTTAATAAATAAAAGTTAATGCAAAAGACATCATCTTTTCTAGAGCACCTTACCCAATGTAATATAGTTGAAAAAAACAAAGTCTTCTAGATACTCTTCAGTTACCCTACTTCATTTCCAACAACCTACTCAACTTTTTGTCTATAAGTCTCATTTTTCAAAAGAAGACAGAACACGTTTGGGAAATGAAGATTTCCCAAACAGTAGCCTACATCCTGAAGTTTTGAGGACTAAATGTGGTCTCTCTAAAACACAATAGTGTCTGGCTTTTTTGCTTCTCTCAGCTGAGGGGCATATTGATGTGTTTTGTGAATCCGAATCTTACTTCTCTTCAGACTTGTGCAAGTATTGCCAATGAACAAACCTTCCCAGATCACATGACACCCTACCATCAAGTCCTTCAGTATCCCACACTCCTCAATTGTGTCACTCAGAGTAAAGACCAGAGAAGTCTAAAGGCTGCCCCCACTTCTTTAACAATTCTGGACCACTTGATTCATGTGTTTATCTTCACTGCTCTACTGATCTCTTTAGATCAAGGGTTGCTGAATACAGTCTGAAGGCTCTGCTCTGACATTCTCATTCCACATCTTTCCCCAACAAGGGTTTTAATTCATTAAATTCATACTATTGATTCAGGAAGGAGAAGATAGACCCACTTGAAGTAACTCTTAACAGAATTTTCTGTGACATGGAAACACTCTAATAAGGTGGTGATCAGCCCTGTCTATCAAGCATGTGACATTTGATTAGTGTGACAGGATTTTTTTTTAATTTTATTTACTTTGAATTAATGCATATTTTATCTTAATGACCACAGGGAACTGGTGGTCACAATATTGGCCATTGAGAAGTTTTCTTTTAAAGACCCCAAATGATCTTCTTGCTGACAATCCATGATCTACATCTTTGTTTTCATCCTTGATATTTCTTTCAACACTATTGAGCCATCATTTTTTAAATATGTCTTTTGTCCTCTGGGGCACCTCATTTTCTGGGTTTTCTACCCTATATCCCTGGCAGTTTTCTTACATTTTCTTTGTTGGCTCCACTTACTCAAAACTCTAGGTACTGAAATGACATGGTGTCTTATCCTGTACCCCCAGCTGTACCTATAGTCTCTTAGATTCTAATTTCAAATGTCAGTATGTCAATCACCGTGAAACCTCCATCTCCAAATACAGATCCCACAGCCAGAAGCTTATTTGAAATCTTCACATAGTATCTAAGTTTAATAAATCTAGAGCACACACATGCTTATTTGCAATAAGTCATATCTCCTCTTAAGGTTTTTCCTGTTTTCACAGCATCAGCATCTACCTAGTAAGTGAAGACAAATGGGTTACCCTTGATGCCTATCTTTCATCAGCCTCAAAATCTATCTAATCAACAAGAGCTTTTACTTAATTATTCAAATAATCACAAGTGGATTTCCTTTATCTCTAATATCATGAAGCTTCTCCATATCACCACCAACTTGAGTCTTGATCATACAGAAGTCTCCCAAAGTGTCTTCCTTCTTTCAACTACTACACATCCCAGTAACTCTTCACCCAATGAAGCAGCTCTATTTTTTAAGCAGATTGTAATGGAAGAATTTAGTAGCATGGATCTCTGTTATCAAGACTCAAAATTAAAGGAAAACCTGTGTAACTACCTGGGTTTGTACACAAAGCACATGAAGAGGACAAACAAAGATCTGAAAAAAATAGCATTCTCAGGGAAATAAAAGTTACTGAAAGGTACTAAGTTTTGAAGCAAAATATGTCACATAGTGAAAGGGATGAACCAAAATGGAAGCTAGAGAATCCTGGTAGAAGATTATTAGTGAAGTCTGGGAGACCAATTAGAAAGGCAGAGAAAAATATAAAGTTTATTTAGAAGTTATAAATTTGCTGTGGAGATGAAGGAATGAATGGTATCAATGACAACTCCTTTGATAGGTTAAAGAAACTCTGTGAAGTTTGGTGCAACCTATCATAATAAGGAAGGCGGGCTAAGAAAACAAGCATCTAGATGGATAGTAGGGGTAGGAGTTTTGCAGACATTGCAAACCAGATATTGCAAAGTCTGGTTCCAAAAAGAGCAAAGATCACCAGGCATTCTTCTACAGCAGTGCCACAAAGATGAAATCTTTAAGATTCTAGCCTCAGGATGTCATTTACCCAAAATATGCCACTGACACCTTGGATAGAGGAAGTTGTCATTCCTACTTGAAAGTCAAGTAGAGGGGCAAACAGTTTTATACACGAGCATAGAGTAAAGAGAATCTCTATGATTCTCCCTAGTTACCTTCTTAAGTATCCTTCATTTGAGCACGAAATGTGTTTAGAAAATCTGTGCACAGTAGTAACCAAATGACAAAATGAACTAGCAGCAATATGGCACACAGCAAGGTCTCTTTTTTGGATAAAGGCAACAGCCATATCACAAGACAGAAGAGCAAATCCACTGAATACAATACCAACATGTTTAAAAATAAAAACAAACCAAAGTGTAATTTTTGTTAATATATATCGTTGTATCAAAAGCACTCATCACTAGCTGATCACACACACATAGTTCATCATCATCAACAAACACAACAAATATTTTCAGAAATAGAAGCTGGTATCATTTACTCATGGGAAAATGTTACTGCCCCATTTACAGTCAAATCATCTAAAGCAACCCATGCACAATATACATAATATAAAAAGAATAAAGCTAACAAAAGGTATTTTCATTTTTAAAAAACTAAACTATTCTGACTCACAAATGCCCTTTAAAATCTTTGTATTCCAAATAAACATTTATTTGAGGCTGGCCAAGTTTTTTCTCATGGGGAAAAAAAAAGTGAATTCTGAAAGTTTTCTCAAGCAAACCAAAATAAAAAATTGCATGACAAGAAGTGACTGAATACAAAATAACAATGGCCTTTTGTAATTTTTTTTAATAATAAAAGAAACAGTAATTACTGATCATTTAAGGAACTGATGAAAATATGATTAAGTAAAAATAATTCAAACATAAATGATATTAGGTTATACCTCCTTTAATATTTTTATTGTAATATTTTTTAAATCATTAAGACTGCCTTTTAATTATGAAGACTTTCAGTGGGGAAATTAGATTGTGCTGCTATTCAAAGCACTAATGACAACTCCCAACATGCATAATTCTATCATTCATTGTTTCATGAAAACTTTCATCAGCAGAATAGGCTTCTTAGTCTTTCATCTGTGCTATTGAAAAAGAGCAAGTTAATGTGTTTCCGTTTCTTTCAGACTATAGTAAATAACGACCCCCTACACACACACACACACACACAAAAGAAAACAGAGATACACATCTTGTAAGAATTGTCAAAAAGGTTAACAAAGGGCTTATTTTCTACAGAAAATGAACACTTTTATGCTCTATGAATTTTTCCTACAAGAATGAAATATCATTGAAAAGAAATCTCATCAGATTTTAGAGGAATTATGAGGATTCAAAACTTGATTCTTTGCTACTGTCTGTCATGCTTTGTACTCTACTTTCAAGTTTAACCACTGCATTTGAGAAGGTCACTTAAATATATGTTCAACCAGTGAATACCCCTAAAAATTCTCAACTTGGATTACGATAAGTCTGCATGGTAGCAACAGCACTGATCAGATAGGATAATGGGCTTTTACTGATTATTTAAGTTTACATTGATTTATTTAGACTTCTCAGTACCTTTTCATATCATGAGCATGTCTTCATTTTAAGTCAAGTGAAATGCAAATTAAAGCATATACTTCTGTCCTATTTTAAGAAAGGGGGGATGGGTAGAGGACTGGGTAAAGGCATAGAATACCAACATGTAGACAGAACTCACTTTCATATGAAGATGTATTTATAAGCAAATCAGCATAAAAATGTATGTATGTGAGTTCAACAAGTTCTCACTTGACATGTATAGGTTCCTGGAAAGCAAGATTTTTAGCAAAAAGACAATAACAAAATCAATTTCACCAGAAACTGATATAAACAACAGTTAAGTTCCTATGGCATATTTCTTCTGATCACAAAAACATCAAACTTCTAAATAAAAACCAGAAATACTTCTAATGCTAAACAATAACCTGTATTCATTTAATCATTTCCAAGCTAGTTGTTTCACCTCAGAGTCTTTGGTTGCAGAAGCCTATCATGACTACACAGGATGCCAGGCAGGAACCAAAACCTGACACACTTCTCCGCCACTGCAGGCAACACACACACACACACACACACACAACCTGACACACTTCTCCGTCACTGCAGGCAACACACACACACACACACACACACACACACACACATACACACACAGATATGCCAATAAACCCAAGGTGCACATCTCTGGCATATCAGAGACAATCTGAGTATATGGGTAGTGAACGGATGCAGCCATAGAGAGACTATGCAAATTCCACAATCAGGGGTTCCCAGTAGGGACCTGAATTATTTTTTGAATCAATGTTGCATCAAAACAACATGACACTGAATGAGACCACGTTATCCAAGGACCTGCTATATATTTACATACATATGATTAAATAAATATCCACTTTGTCATCCATATACCCATCTCCTTTGCAATTATTTATATCATATTAGGGATCTGAAATTCAGCATGCACTGAGAGCACTGATAGAATTTCTAGAGCATCTCAGAGGCAGTGCCATACCTCTTAACACTTACAATGTGGGAAATGCTTACTATACACATAGTGAAACTGGGTATCTGAAAGGCTGGCTTTCTTTTCACTTTGCCAACATGTATATATAGAACCTGAGCATTATTCTTTGTTTTCTGCAGTCACCAAAAACTATATCTGGTTGAGTAAGCAATCAATGTCACCATACAGTTATTTAAAAATGAAGTTCACTCCCTTTTCCTATGTTTATCTCATGTATTCATAAGGTATACATGTTAATTAACTTGCATCTTTTTCTCTTGCAAAAAGAAATCAACATTTAAAAATCAAGTATTAGAAAATTATCATTCAAGTGACTAAGGTTCTGAGGCACTTTATATATTCAAAAAGCATCAGCAAATGATGCAAAAAAATATCAACACAGCAATAAATTCTAGAAAAATTGGCTTAAAACATGTTTGAAAATATTTAAGCAAAATACTACTGTGCTTCTATTTCTCATTTAGAATATTTTAAGAGAAAAAGTATCATCCTAATACAAAATATATATTTTTTGTGTATCTTCCTGAGGGTATCATCCAAAGACAAAATATATTTTGTATTTTTCTCAAATAAAAAAAAAAAGACTAAAGATAGCAAATTTCTAAATCCACTTTTTATATGCTTTTCTTCAAGTAAAGCTTTATGGGACCAAATTAATAATCTAAAGATATGATTTGGTGATTTTTCAGCTATATACTCACCATAAATATATACATCTAAGAAGATACATAGGATACTATCTAGTATTAACTGTCGTTAATTATCAGATAAGTGATAGATTTCCCTTGACTCATTTCCACCCAAAAAAATTATTGCTTATTGTCTTCCTCATGTAAGTATCAAGGATCATGGGTTTTACAAGCTTTCCTTTGGCCTGTGTTCAAAAAGTTATCACCAAAAATGTCTTGTTTCTACCAAGCAATGAAAAGCTAGCATTATAAAATTTTTGTGTTTACTTAAACTTTCTAACTAGAAAACTCAAATATTCCTTCCATAAAAACCTGAGGTGGGGGACATTTGATATCAGGATTTTCTCATAAATAAAAATAAACCTTTTTATGCCATTAAGTACTATTATAAGAAGTTACTCTATATACTTGTATGTAGTTATTTTTATATAATTTTATACAATGGCTGAAGGAGAACAGAAGTTCATTTTCTAGTGAATGAGCAAATATAAACACTTTCATAGATTTCATTCCTATACAAAATCCAGTGACATGTCCTAAAATGTACTAGTAATTTTATATTTTTAAGACAATGTAAATGCTGATGTTGGAGACAAAACCATACACTTTTTTGGGGAAAGCCTCAAATACCCTTGTAAATCTCAAAGAATATGAATTCTAACTTTTGAGCTGAAACATCAAAAATGGAATGTCTTTTCCTAGTCTATTCTTTTCACATGAAAAAGGAAAAATTGAAAGGACAAAACCAGAAACATTTCAGTGTAAAGCTGAAGGCAGAAATTATTGTGTTAGGGCATTCAACTTTGTTAGGAGAGATGAACATCTAAAAATACATTTTCATGAGTAAGAGAAAGTAAGGAAAGTTCACAAGAATAAAGTTTGGTGAAAAGATTTACATTTTCACATTAAAAATCAAATGTGATTTAAAATATATTTCCATTTATTTCAGAAAATGTAGAGTGCCTCTCACACTGTTGCTATTTAAGTCTAAAAATCCCACTTGTCTAGAATGACCCAGACAGCATCTCCTCTCCTCTGAACAGCTGAATACATTATAGCTGGGACAAATAAAGGTCACACAACTTTTTTAATATTAATGCATGCAGTAACTGAAGTACTTTCACCTTAAAATTGAAACTTAAAAATGAAATGAAGGTCCAGAAATACAGTTTTTAAGAACCATAGGGACTGATGAGTTCTGGACAAGTACATTTTCAAAATAATTATAATCAGAGCTGGTTTGGGAAGAAAAGTGTCTAAGATAAGCATTTTCTTGCTTTCCTAACTAAAATGAAGCTATTATCTTTTCCTGGGCAGGGCCCACTTACATATCAATTTTTGTTTTCTTCTAAAGATGTAGGTACTGTTGCACATTCAGATGAGGAGAAAGGCAGAAAAGCTATGGCAAACAGCACTGCTTTCCTGTTACTTTTATTTCTAAGTAATTTCTGCTGGTTAGCCTGCATTTGTGATCATTTCTCTTCCTTTCAAGTAAGAGTAAGCATCTACAAATTCCTATTGATACAGCATTCTATTATCAAAAGGTCATACTGAATTATTATGGTAAAACACTGACTCAAAATACAGTCATGATTTCCCTCGTAGTTATCAACCTTCAAAACATGGTGTCTTCATTATGTACCATGTGTGGGCAATTCAATAGCATTTATTCACAATATTTTATTTCTCTGTTGATATAAAAAGCAACTTTCTATGCACGAACATGTGTAATAACCCAATCTGTTTTAGTGCTATTAACTTTTGAAATCAAATACTTAGGATCTGGACACTTAAATTCTTTGTGTTATAAGAAATCTCTTCTGAACTAGATTTCATGATCTGTCTCGTAATTCTAGAATAATGAAAATAAGGTGACCACAGTGGAAGGCAAAACTAGTCAATCTATAAAAAATCAGTGATCTCACAAAATACTTAGAGCAACAGATTAGTATCATGCTCCCAGTAACATATTTGATTTTGAAAACAAATTTTAGTGAAGATTTCAAAATATGCCAAGATCAAAATGTCCACATAGGTATGAGATATACTTGAAACCTATAGAAATTTCACAACTACTAAGGGCATTTTGTTGTTGCTGTTACTGTTGTTGTTGTTTAAATCTATCAGATCAAATGTTTACATAAAATAGGGACATTATGAAACTACGGCAAAAAAATGATCAAACTGCTGTTTTGTTCTTCTTGTTTTTAATTTTTTTAATTGCCATTTACCTGGTAAGAAGTCACTGCCGTAAACCCAATGCCTTTGTATAAGCAATCTTCTGATATATTCGGCTACATGCAATAGAGTAGTATGAAGCTATTATGAATAGCACAGAGATAGGAATTGCTTGAAAATCATGTTGCAGTTTTTTCTAACAACCGCAAATCAGAATCCATCTCAAGGTACAATTTGCCTGATTTTAATAAATACACAGAGCTCTTCCATTTATCTTGGTTACTAAAGTGGGAGTGGAGGTGAGAGAAGTGAGGTCACTGTTTAGTCACAACCTTCTTTGAATTTTCTTGTCAGAATATGCTGTTTTTGCTAAAGTTAAAAATAAAGGGAATTGAAACCAACCCATTTTGCTGGCAGTAGATAATGGGTTTAGATAATATGGGTTTAGATAACTATGTTCAGACGAAGGTACTTTGGAAATAAAAGCACAAACAAAAAATTGTAATTGCTTTCTATTTTGCTGACTGTTTAGCAGCCCACAAAATGACCCATATGTACTATTTTTAAAAGGAAAAAAAAATCATGCCCCTTCCTCTGCTTCCCTCTTCCAATTAGTACTGGGTCAAAGAGAGAGGTGCATCTTACAATCTCTTCTGCAATGACTAAATAAACACAATCCATGTGATCAGATTTAATTATGCATTTTGAGTTGACTGAATACTTGAAAATAATTTGATCAACAATTTATTTTTCCTCATTGTTCTATAATACATTCAATCAGCAATAGTGAGTGTTTACATTATGCCAAATAATTTTCTATATTTTTTAAATAAAGAAATGGAATGTGAAAATGTTTGCCTGTAAGTCAGGATCCAGTCAAGAAACTGGCATCATGCTGGGTTATCGAAAGAGAAAATTTAATACCTGTGATGGCAAAGCTGAAACCAAAAGAGGAATAATGAAGTAACTCAGATTAGCAAGAGCCACAGCCAAAGTCATTCTCATTCCTAGAACTGGTGAGACAAAGGAAGATGTTGTTCCAAGAATCCAGGGCAGGTGCCATCTGAAGGTAGCTAAGAGCAAAGAAAAGACTCCCCCAGTAGCTGAGTAACAAGAGAAATAATAATTTCTGAAAAAATGGAGAGAGAAAGTGAAAGAGAGAGAGAGAGGTTGATTAGTTTTCTGTTAACGCTTCTTATTGGCTACACTTCTTAAAAATTCATGAGCAAGGGAAGAGGTAAAATATAGTTTGAAAGGAAAGGATAGTGCAGAGAAAAGATAAAATTTCACAGATTAAAAAACACTTAAATTTATCAAAATCTGTAAGACTATTTTTTATTTTTCAGGTTTCTAAACTCCACCTCATATACACACACCCTGCACTGTACACATTATACAGCCACTTACAATATCAATGACACAAAGTCCTTTAAGAAGTATAAGAATATATTTTTGGAGCCTACAAAGATCTAAGAGAGTCTCTTTTCCTTCCAGTCTCAGAAATGTTCTTCTTTATTCTCTGTATATGTATCTTTATGTTGTTTATAAATTGTCATCATTGAGGCCTATTATTTTTAATTATTAATAAAGCACGGATAGCTATTATTTAATGCCTTAACATACTTACCAAACTGAAGTGATTTAATTCTAAACACTCTCCGCCCCCCAATTAGAGGTAAACAATCACATTCACTGGAAATAATACATTTTAATATAAGTTTATCTAATCTTACTCTTTTTGTGTCCCATGTACACAATGAGATTTCTAAAACAAAATAATAATGATTGTGCTAGCAGGTTGCTTATTTTCTAATTTTAATGAAAACCTTTGATTTTATCCCATTAAATACACTATTAATTGAGTTAGATGAAATATATATTCCAATACTAAATACGTTCATTTTTTAGTATTTTTATAAGGGATAGCTGAATTTATTGAGGATTATAGTGTAATCATTTTTTATTTAACAATGGATTTCCTTTATCTGCATTCTTGGATCTCCTTTTCTTCTTAATCACCCTACATTTCTTGACTTATACCCTAAAGGTTTTGGCATTATAAGAAAGCCAGCCTACGTAAGTCTCTCTCACTTTAGTTATTCCACCTATTTATGTACCACAAAATCAGTCTGAACTGTATCTGTGGACATCTCTTCACTAGTCTCATCATTGCTGAACACTGAGAAGCTAGCTGAGCTTTGCTGCCAAATCCTTGCTTTTATGTAATTTCCAGATTCAGAAACATTCTGGATGGCTCAGTTTAGTTAGTCTAACTTATGTCAAAAGGCATTTAATTTTATAGATCCTGGAACTGCTAAAGGCCTTAGAACACTTTTGCTCTCATTATATAGAGAAAACAAACAAACAAACAAAAAAGCAAATTATCAAAGATTCAGAGAGTTAAGTACGTTTTTTCAAGGATATGCAGAAGATATAGGCTTAAGCTGAAATCTCAGCCTGCCAGTCAGGCAATATTGTTCATGCACTGTAAGTTTTCTTTGCATTTGGTTTGGGAAATGAAGCTTCCCATATTAAAGACTTGGAACATTAGAAAATCACTAGAAATTAAGTGCTCTGATCTATGGCAACCATCACAATATCTTCATAGTGGGTGATAGTTAATATTGACACTGAAGGGAAAGATAACACGGTGGACTATTAATGACAGGTCAGAGAGCAGATTACACCACTGACAACATGGGGGGCCTGGAAGAAGTGAGAGGGAGACCCCAGGGAATTAGACATGATAGGGAACAATGACAAACTAATTTGACTGGAAAAGGCATAAGATTGTATTGATGTTAGGTTACTAAGATTTGTAGGCTTAGATTAGAAATTGTATTATAATGAGCAGGTTGAGAAGAAAACAGCATAGGATTCTATAAATAAGGGGGAAAAAAATGAAATGACTACAACAGCAATTTGTGGAATAAGGTCCCACTTCACATTCAAAAGAAGTTAACATCAAAATCACTTGCTATAAGACAAGACCAGCTGACTCCTTGGTGGTCATTATTAATCAGATAGTAGGTTTTACTGAACAAACAGCTGGCAACAAACTGTTCTTGAGTCTTTGGATGAGAATGGTTTCTGAGGATCGGTCACACCTTCACAAATGTAAAGGAAGTGAATGACTACCTTCTGAATGTCCTTTAGGAGCCAACCACATGCCAAGGATGACCGCTGTGCCCTGTGGCCAAGTCTGGGGCCCTCCAATCTCGGAACATATATTATAAAAAGATGATAGGTAATCTATGAAGGATTAGTTAATACAAAAATCATTACAGCAGTATAAACCTAAATCTGATATAAGATTTCATCTCCATCATTTGAATTGAATTATCAATTCTTCCTGTCATTATTTTAATGTCTAATAAAAATCTCCCCAAAATACAACCTCTCTTCTTGAGAATGAACAACTTTCCTCACATTTTGTTTCTATAAAACCTAAAATATCTTTTTGTTCATGGAGAGTCATTAAGTCCATACATATGGACCCTACATTAAAGGTTCTCATTTTCTTATGCTTTATAATACAAACGTGATAGGCTGATTCTCTCCAAGAGAATGCTTGGAATATTTGTATTACTGATGACTTTTACTTTATTATATCTTTGTTTTATTATATTAAAAATCTAAGTTCCTAAGAAAAAGATTCTTTTCCTAGGTAGAAACTGTTGTCATATTTTATTTATAGTCTCATAAAGTTAAGAGATCTGCAAAATGAGTGGTACTTTTAGATGCAGTTTGTTTTTGTTTGTTTGCTTTTGTTTTTGAGTTTTGGAGGAAGGAGAGTATCAAAATTATAAGATACTGTGAGCATTTAATTAATCCTCTTGGGGAGAGGCAAGGAAATGCCTTAAATCAAAGTTTACTTGGCTAACCCAAACACTATGTCAATAAGAACAGCATTTCCTTTTTCTTATTTTGAATAAGAAAAGCTACCATTATGCATTCAGCTTTCCAGCACAATCTGTTTTTAAAGGTCAGGTATCTCCTGACATCTCAAATGCCATTTTGACATCTCCACACTGATGGCCCTTGGGCACTTAAAGACACGCTCATGTAAAGCCAACTCCACCACCTTTCTCATCTTAAATAGGTCTTCCTCCCTCCAGTTCTCTGTCTAGTATAACCAATATTCAACTACCAGACATCCCTGTAAGGAAATGTGACCCTCATTCCTCCCTCCTCTCTCACCCCAAGGTGCCATCATCTTTCAATGCTGACCAGTCCACATACCAAATTGCTCTGTCATGTGTCTATTTGTCTATTTCTCTTCACATCAACTATACTGCCCTCCTACTCCAGGCCACCATCACCTCCCTTAAAAATTACTGCACTGCTGTTTATAACTCCTGTGCCTATATACCTCTTGCCTCTTCCATCTATACCCACCACACCAGCAAGCTTTTGAAAGTACAATTTTCAGCAAACCACGCCCCCTATTTAAAATCTTCAATAGTTATTCAATTTTTTAAAGATAATTTTCAAACTCTTCTCAGGATCAAGTTTCAATTTATTTCTCTATATTCACATAAAACTACTCCTGTTAGTCCTGCTTGAGCCATGAACTCCAGGTGGCTGGCACTGTAAGGTCCCGTGTTCTCTCTTCATTCTAGGCCAATATAAAGATAGTTATGCTTGTCATGGAACATTCTTCCTATGTCCTCTCATCAGCCTAACTCTAACTTTTAGACAACAACTTATTGCTCACTTTTACCAAAAGAAAGAATATCATTTCCAAAATTTGAGCTGAGTGGCCCTTCTTAATTTATACCTCAAATAAAAGCATTATTTTCCTCTTAAATGCTCTCCCCCTTTGTAGGACCTGTGTCCAGAGCACACAAAGCTCCTAAAAAATGTTCAAAGAGGCTGGGCATGGTGGCGCATGCCTGTAGGTGGCAGCCTAGGAAGCCACAGCTGGGGCCAGGGATCGTGGCTCAAGTCCTGTGGGGGGGCACGTAGTGAGACCTAGTCCCAAAAAATAGCTGGGCATGGTGGCAGGTGCCTGTAATCCCAGCTACCTGGGAAGCTGAGGCTGGGAATTGCTTGAGTCTGTGGTACCTCGGGCAACATGAGCCTGCGGTTACACAGGCAAAAATAGTGAGACCTGGTCTCAAAAAAAAAAAGTTCAAAGACTAAATTTGTTTTACAGAGTTATCAACAAGTTAATAACTTTCAGATCAAAGGTCAGCAATAAATATGCTTTTCCTTTCCTTCCTTCCTCTCTCTTTTTAAAGAACATCTTATTACAGGATACTTGTACGACGTTTTCTATTGTACCAGATTTGTCTACTAACCTAAAGCTGAAGACAGAGAGATAAACCACTTCCTATTTAAAGAGAACCATTAATATCTTGTGCCAGACAATACCCTAAGGACATTCTAAAATGTGGTTTAAAAAACTCTATGACTGGTACCCACAGAACAAGCTTGTCCAGTTATTATGTCACAAGGGAAAAAATGAGAGAGAAAAAGGAGAGAAACATGCATCATGTTTCCCCTTCCTAAGCTGTTGGTCTAGGGTGAAAGAATTAAGTGTTCACCACAACCAAAGGTAAACAGACTGAAAGTTAATGGTACCAATCATAAATACAGCAATATTTACAAGAAAGGGAAATTTTCTATCAAAAACCTTGTTCAGATATGCATTTGGGTAATACACTAAATTGACTTTCCTTCCTTTCCAATGATGGTAAAAAAGAAATTAAAGACCAATAGGTAATGAAAGGTAAAGGCATGAATGCACAACCTACACTCCCAGCCTTTGGCATGACAACGATGTGAGTCTCAGGAATTAAGGGACATTGCAGAAGGAAGTTGTCCTCACTGTTCAAAAAAAGTATCCAGCCAGGTGTGGTCACTGCAGCACAAAGAAGTTCCCAGGTAGCCTGCTCTCAGATCAACAACTGAACGAGGTTGGGTGAAACAGTCAGGTCATGCTAGCAACATGTGTGCCCTACACCTGGGAGCCTCACAGGGAGAAACCCAGGACTCTACCAGTCAGGGACACCCTCACCCAGAGAACAGGCTGGAGACTAGACCACTGGCAAACTACTGGCTAAGGAAACGTGGCAGTTTGATATAGGGGAGTCTGCTGGAAAGGTGGCATAACTGGAGAATACCTCATCACTGAGAACACCAGCAACAAAAAGCTAGACCAAGCCAGATCCAGCTGTGGCATGCTGGTCACTATCTCACTTTTTCCTCCCTCGTTCCCAACTAGGAGAAGGGGAAGAAAATGACCCACAGGCCAACACTACTGTCTCCCTTCCCCCCCCCCCACCTTCCATGAGATGTGTTCTACAGTTAGAGTAAAAAGAGCTGAAGTGAAAAAGCAAAATTTATAGCTCTCCTCTGAGCCATTTGCAAGAGAAGAGCTTGACCATGCAGCTAAAGTGTGAAACTGAACAGAAAGGTTTTCTCGTAAAGAGCCTAAAGTTATAGAAACATTTGAAATGAGATGTCAGTTAAGATAGGAATAGAAACCTAACAGACTAAGGAAAGGTGTAAAATAGTTTCATTTTATACTTTACTATGTTCAGATTAGATTGTGGCATGAATAGATTAGCAATGCAGTCATTATAAGGGGTGTTGCTCATTCATGAAAGTAAAACTGTGTAAGTAGGCAACATCTGCTAGAGTATATCCAGCACCTCCTTAGACTTCCACACACAAGACAACAGAAGTCATCCCAAAATACTTACCATAAAGCATCATTTTGTCCCCTAATCACCTATCTTTTCAATACATTTTATTAGCTGCTGATCACAACTTATCAAAACAAGGTTTCTATAAAGACATGGAGACATCCTAAACCTTTTAATGCATTTATTAATGGAATACATTACAGAATGATTTAGAACTTCAGTGAAATTCATTCATTCAGGATTCCACATCTTAATGGTATTATTAAACAGTTTCCAAATAAGGTTTTACATAACTTCATTGTTACAGTGAATCTAAGCATGCTAAGATTCTGAAACTCTTATAGTTTCAAATTAATGGAAAACCTAAGAAACATATATAGTAAAATATTGGCTTTTGTGAAACCAATAAAATTTCATTCTTGAAAAAAGATAAGAACATTCACATGTGCTGCAAAATTATTAAAATTTTAATGTGCTTTTTCTTACCATGAACATTGCATTAACTAATTGGATGCACAGCCCACAGTTTTAAATGCAGGCATAAAAATCACTGTACACATATCCTAATCACAGTGAAATTTTTTCTGGCCCATCTGTTTAAATTTTATGCCAAGAACCAAGAAAAATCTTGGAAGTCCTGTGTCCTAGTTGTAAAAACAGAAGATAGATTCTGAATCACAGAAGATTAGCCTTGGAAAACCAATCCAATGACAATCTGATTAATTCAAAAGCCACTTTGACTGATGTGCCTTTTCTCCTACAAGAAATAATAAACTTCTCTAAACGTATAACTGCTTATATGCTAGAATCATTTAACAGAGCCCAATCACTCTTAATTGTGTTTTTGTGTTGCTGTTTATGTTATCTATTCAAAGGCTTTGACCACATTCAGCAAACATCATGTAATTAATATGGCTCCACCTATGGGGACATGGAGCACAATAATCTCAGGATCTTAATATTCCTGTGAAATTTATTTCAAAACTGCGCTAAACAAATCAGTTAGAAAGCTTCAGCCAAGTAGTCCACCCACATCAACAACCTTTCTCTACCTAATGATAATTACAGTCTGTAGAACAGGCAGCCTCTAATAAACAGCATCAACTTTAGAAGAAAAATATCTGTAGGGGCCTTTTTGTTGCCATAGAAATATCTTCAGGCCACCTTGTCCTCAGCATGAAACATTACCTTCACATTAACCTGCTATTAAGGATGTGTGTGTGCTTACACACATGTCTGAGTGTGTGTTGGGTTGGGTTCAGTGTATATATTAGCCCAAATTACAGGATAGTTCACCCTGCCCTGACGGTTATAAATGATGTGTGGTCCTTAGTTCTAAAACATTCCCCAAAATGGAGAACACAAATCTTCTCAGTGACAGAAGCCCCTGAATAATGGGTTCTCTTTCCCTCAGCTCAAGTGAAAACTTCCATAATGTAGCCAAGCAATAAAGATCAGCAAAGAGCTCTCCCTGTCCCTGTTCTTCACTCGAAGCTCCAGGGTCAGCAGCTTCTGAAAGTAAAGGTCTCATCTGCGATTGTGAAGCAGAGAAATAAATCTCATCATCCAACCCAAACATGAAAACACTTTAGGAATAATTAATTGTGGTTGGGAGAATGGAATAGGGTTTTAAATTACTTTAAAGGTTGTTCTTAAAAGAATGAAATGAACTTCCCTGGGGCATACTAAAGGCTAAAAACTACAAATGCATTTTACATATCTAGAAATGCTTTTAGTTGAAATTCATAAGGTATCATTTCAGACCACAGGTACAAAATTGGACCTTGTCACCTATAGTCTTAACTTTAATGTGCTTATTTCAAAGGTCAATTAAAAATAAATCCCAAGTAAATATAAAGGATAATTTAAAAATGAAAATAATCCCAAAAAACCACATAATTATTTAAACTTTTATTATCCTCAAATGGTTATAGGATATGAAGGCACTTCGATGGAGGGAAAGGATGGGGAAAAGAGTGTTTAAAGTCACATTCAGAAACAGCAGGGGAAGGAGTGGGCATGCGTAATGCTCAAGCTCAACTACCTTCAGGCAGGCACTGGACTTCTGCTCATTTTAGATACCTAGTTTGTCTAATTCTCGTTTTGCCAGACATTATAGTAGGCTCTCTGACATATGTTCTCCCAATCATCTCTAAAAAATTCCATGAAGGAGGTGGAAGCAGGGCATCATTCCATTTTTACAGGAGTAGATACCAAAACTCAGAAAATCGATTTACCCAAGTTCACTGGCATGTCCACAGGGCTACGGGAAGTGACAATAATTAACTCCACAGACTGTGTTCTTTCCAGGACTTCACTGTGGTCTTACTTAAGGTTTTACTTTATTTAGCCTAACAGTCACGCATTACATTCTAAAATGTTCTTTATACAAAGAAAATTTCCCAGCAGACTAATAATTCATTGTTAAATCAAGATTATCATATTTTCTTCTATTTTTAATGTTATACCCAAAGGGGATTCCTAATTGTATAAATAATGCAGATCTAATCCATTAACAGCCTTATGTTATTTTCAATGAAATGACGTAACTAGGACTTATGAAATTGCAACAGGTTCAAGGGGAGCTTTAAAATAATTGTTGTCCAGCAATAAGAACTCTGAGGTTTTTTTTTGTTTAATGCCTTTTCTTATGGAGAATCACAGAAGCTTCCACTGGTGGAGTCTTCATGACTTTATCCTAATAGGATACAAGCTGCTTTATTCAGATCAGTTCCACTACATATGCCACTGAAGAATGATCTTTATACATTTTTAACCAAAATGTTGAACTACAAATTAAGGCATTGTCCTTTTTTCATCTGTGCTAACAAGAGTTTTTATGTAACATGATCTAAAAGAAGAAATCTTCTCATTTGGCTGATGCTTGATTGACATTAATTTTTAAAGAGATACCATTTTTTTTAAAGCGATACTGTCTGTGTGTGGTATTTGTGTGTGCCAGAACATGCTGAGACAGTGATGAAGTGATCTTCACATCAAGAGATGGGCAATAAACACTAAAATTAACCACAGAGTCTAAAGTCTTATTAATTATTCCATTCCACAAAGACACAATAAGCCTGTAGGAGGAGTAGCAACAAGAAAATAAAAGGATAAATTTGACTCAATACTTGAAAGTATACTAAAAGAATACAAATCTGGCCATCTTTCTAATACATTTATGTCAGTATAAAGAAAAATAGGATTTGTACCTAAGTCAAATTGAAGAATAGGACCGCATGATTGTTCGTTGTAAGTTACATTATCCACACAGCCACTAAAGTTACATGTTTCTCTAGACAGATCAACTATGTCTGGGAAATCTTCCCTGCACATAGGCCCAAATTTATAATTTGATTATCAGGCTATAGATATGTTAGCAAATAAAAGAAAATAATCTACATCAAGAAAGACTACATTACATATATTTTAATAACAACTGTAACACTGGTCATCAAAACCTTAAAATCTCAGCAACAGGTAGAGATAAAGACAAGATTAGATAAAAAAGAAATGGTAGATATCAGCACAAAAATGCTAGAAAAAACATTTAGTTAAATAAGGGTTGTATATGCCAATGATAGCTACTAAAAGTCATGACAAAACCTTACAGATGCTGCTAGGACAAAGGCAATAAAGATGTTTTTTGGAATGTACAGGTTGATTTATGTAACAATCAATTCTCCCAAATCTCTCAAATTCTCGGTTTCCTTGTGTCATTCAGTATACAGCAAATGCAATTTTCATTGGAAAAGACAGAATTATATGCTATAAAAATTTATCAACTTCACAAAGAAATGGAAAAGTTATTACTCATGAGTATATTTTTTATTACTAACTCAGTTTATTTCATTTTAATTCTACTAGCTCTGTGAGCTCACAGCGCTATCTGAACCCAAACAGGTCAAAGGATATAATATCACAAATCCTAGTTATTTTAAGAAAATTGTGCTATTTCATTTAAGTGATGAGCTTAAAAACTAATATAACTGCATTCTGAATTATTTTATTACAGGAATAAACTATCATGGAATTGCAGTGTCGGAGCTTATGACTGTATTTACTATTGGGCCAACAACACATCAAACTTTAACACACAAATTTAATTCCATGGATAGGAGTGGAGGAAGCCTTGACAGTCATGCCTGTGCATCAAGTATGGGTCAAATGACAGCAATGGGAGCTATAACAACCTTTTCCAGTTGCTCAAATGGAGAAAAGTAGCAGGAATGTACAAAACTCAATAGATCAAAACTGCTTTAACAGTGAGTTCAAGTTTGACAGCAATTTACACTCAACAAAAAATTATCCATCACAAGTATGACACTAATTTTCATCTTACAGCCTTTTAAAATGCTGATTCTATTTAATTTCCAAATTTATTTGGTTTGTATCGGTTGTAAATGACCTATTGCACAAGGGTTTTTAAGTCTCTCAAATATATACTCATTTAATGCAATATTAGAAACAAAAATAATTTTGGCCGTATTACCTTTTTTTTCCATTTAGAAAGACTTTATTCACTACTCACATACTCTTCTGTTATTCAGTGACCGCTGACTTTCAAATGATTGTTTTCCTAGCAAATAAAAGGCTTTTGGCCTTTTCTGCTTAGCGGAAATCGGAGGCAGCACTAACTTTTTTTTTTCATTCTCATGAGAGTCTATTGAAATACATTATCATTACGATTAACTCTTCCACTGCAAATTAATAACCCAGGAAATTTTTAAATGTTCTTTAGGAAGTGTACTCTTCATGCAATTTTGTTTTACTTTAACATGCCACCATTCTCCCAAACTTACCTAGTCTAGTCAAACATCTTTCCTCAATTATTACCTGTCTACTTTCTAGTGTCTCTTATTTCTATGTTCTAATCATAAAGCCCAGATTGAAAGGTACTGTCGGAATGGATCTTTTCTCTTGACCTCACATCAGATCATGAGTTAGCTTATCACATTGGTTCTAATTCAAAATTGTGCTGAGTTCCTCTTCCTCATTATATACATTATATCAGTAACTTATTTCATCTTTTTACACCACATGTATTGTAAGGAAAATAATTTAGAAGAAAAAAGGAAATACTGGATGATTTCATTGATATATAGAATACTGATAAACAAGAGAATATAGAATACTGATAAACAAGAGAAAGGAATATATAAAACTAAACTGAAATAAACTGTAGAAAATCCTGCAAAGTTGAGACTACCAGAGGGAGAGGGTGGTAGTTGGTAGTAAAAGTGGAGGAGGGGGGCAATAGATTATGGTTGAAGATCATTTGGTAGTGGGTGTAGTGTGGTCATAATATAGTACAAAAAGGTAGTGGTTCTATAACCCTAATCACATAGTGCTACAAACCAGCATGGCCTCAATTAAAAATATTTTTCTTTAAGTGAAAGACCTATTTTTCCTTCGAAACAAGCTTTCTACTTGCAAGACTTCCCATAAAAACAAGAGTCAAAGTCATGAGAACCCACATAATCTGCCTCCTTCCTTCCACCTATTAACCTGTCTCATCCTATCATCTACCCTTCCCACCACTTTCCCCATAGACACACAGGCTATTGTTCTTTAAACTGAAAAACACTCCTTCTTCTGTCTTTTGAATTAGCTGCCCATGTAGCTGGTAAGCTCATAGTCTAGACAACTACTTGGTTTACTAGCCCCTGTCTTTCATGTCTTGATTCAGTGTCTCCCTATTGAAAAGTCTCTGAATCTTGTTTAAAATCACCCCTCCCAGCATGTTTATAATCCATTAAATATTTTCACTTTTCTCTAATTGGTAACCCAGTATGTAATAGTTACTGATCTCTATAAAGTCTGGCCCAACCTAAGATGGTCAGTCAGTTCACTTCACTGCTTTAATCCCACTCCCTAAAACAGCACCCAGAAAATGGTAGCAGTATAAAAAATATTTACTGAATAAACAAATCAAGGAATGGCAACACCAGGCCCAGTTGTTCATGTTGTGGTCAGAACCAGAGAGTAAGATCATAGAGAGTCCACCATCCTCCAAGGGAGCTCAAAGGGCAAGAGAAAACAAATCAATACTAAGTACTCTATCCACTGATCTGTGGTGTACATGTGAGATGCTTCTGGGAATTATAACATTTCTGAGAGATAAGCTTAACATACCACCCTTGACCTTCCCAGATCAAGTGAAATCTGTGCAAAGTATTCATCTACAGTCTTTCCCCCACACTTTCAGTGATAGAGCACTAAACACTAGTTACAAAAATGATTTCACTTCTCATACAATTTTACTTGCCATCAACTACTAGCTTTCTCCTCTATTAATTGTGCCTTCCTATAACTTTGAAAGTTTATACAAATTGTACCTTTTGAACTACACATAATAAAATGTATATCACTTGCAATAAATCTTTCAAAAGTCTGAAACATGCAATTTTTTCATGCCTGCTCTTCCGTGGTTAAATTTACAGCTTTATTTA
Organism: Uropsilus gracilis; assembly: GCA_004024945.1. Taxonomy (NCBI): domain Eukaryota; kingdom Metazoa; phylum Chordata; class Mammalia; order Eulipotyphla; family Talpidae; genus Uropsilus; species Uropsilus gracilis. The sequence goes on along the minus strand of PVHY01003268.1, from coordinate 30,244 downwards.
CATGGGATGATTTTCAAATCCCTCACAATCTGGTGCACTTGCACCTGTGAGAGCTCATTTTTCTCAAAGTAAAATAAAATTCCTTAATAAGACAAAGTTAGCATTTTCAGTACAAAATAAAGGGGAAAAGTGAAGAGTTGTGATATCCAGCCATTCACTTATCTATATATGTGTAGTATCAAAAGGGAGCACATTTGACAGATCAAAAAACAAACTTAACTTACTTTTAATACTCATGTGCCTGAAAAGACAAAATACCTAAACATCTGGGTAAAATTTTGTAATAAAAACATGAACATAACATTATCTAATAAACTAAAGCTTCAATTGTTCTGCTATCTGTATTAAAGCAACCCTGCTCTGAGTCACAAAAGGTTTAGCTAATGGAAATATTGAACTATATAGCAATGAATTCAAACTCTAGACTCTTAAAAGAACTTATGATAGTTAAGAAGAGATAAGTGGTATAATGGCAGATGAATTTTTAAATATCCATCCTGACTTATTAAAATGAAATGTTGTATTAGAAAGCTAATTCAGTTTTTGTTCATAAGGTTATCATAAGATGTTAAGAAAGAAGAAATGACCCTGGTTTAAGAATATAAATTTAGTAGAATTGCAAGATAATCTCGGAAGATACAATTCAATGCAATACCCATGCACCCAGCAGATTAACAGTCAAACACATCCCTACAGTCAGCAATAGAGAAACCCTTACAGAAGAACAGCTTTGAAGTTCACAAAAAAAGATATGTTCCTGAAAAGGTGCATATATACAGTGAATTTCTATAAACAGGAGGATATTAGTTCAGTTAGTCTAACTGAAGGCTTTTTAATGTACCTAGATTAAATAGTACACCAGGAATTATAGAAAGAAAAATATTCTGATAAAAAAGTGAGTACAAGAATTGCAAAACTTATATTCCCAAAGCTTTGGAACTATAAAAATGTACAATGTCTTTGCTCTTTCATTCTGACACTCCTTTCAAATCAAATATAACCTTTCAAATAAAACTGTTTTGTGGGGCAGAAGCCCTAGGTTTGCTCTAATGTTCCTGTTCCTTTTATTCTTGTCTAAAATACAATGATTCGGGGTAGGATGTCTTCATCACAGGTTGGGTTCTTGTTTTGTTTTGGTCGCAGGTAAATTTCTACTAAAGGTGCAACTATTTACTATTTCTTCACAGTAACCTCTGAAAATAGTTTCTAAAATAGCTCCTACACAGCATCTCTGTTCACCTAATAAGGTGACCAGAGTTATTAGCATTAAGATCTTTATTTAAGTTCATTGAAGTCTGCCTTCTTCCTTCCATATGTCATTCGGAAAAATCACCATGGTTCATCAGTCCACAAGTGTAGGTTCCTATAAACGAAATGACTGTTTAAACCAAAATAATATTCACAAAGTGATTAAGTTTTTCTTTTTTTTTCTTCCTTTAACCAACTCCAGGGAGAAAATTTTTTTAAAAAATCACTTCTTTGTGGACATTTTATTGGATTGCATGGTATCTCCCAAAATGGTATTTCAGATTAATTCCTAAATACCCACAATGTGACCTTTGGAATATGTTGCTTCAGATGAACTGGTGAAGGTGAAGTCATACTAGAGTGGGATGGACACTTAATCCAGTAGATGGCAATTCTTAAAAGAAGAGAAGGGAAGAAAACACAAAAAAAAGAATGGCAGGAATTGGAGTAACACCAAGGCCTGCTGCCAAACATGACACTAAAGGGCTTAATATGCAAGAATTCTCCCCTCTGGGTTTCAGAGGGAATGTGGCTCTGCCAACACTTTAATTCTGGACATCTGGTCTCCAGAGCTGTGAAAGAGGAAAGTCCAGTTCTTTTAAGACAGAAGGACTGTGGTACTCCTTTACGGTGTCCAAGGTAACAAATTCATGCACTAACTTATCAACCGTCTTTTCGTTTTTAACCGAACCTTTTTACCTCTTCGTAGGTGTTTTACTATGTCAAGCTACACACTCTTACTCAGAGTACTTCTCTTGGTGCTTCCCTCTGTTAGTAACATGCTCTCTCTCTTCAAGGTGGTCCCTCCATTTCTTCACTTCATCATCCTTCAGAACTAGTTTCTTAAGCTATCAGCTCCAGGGAACCTTTCCATAGCTCTTTCCAGGCTGGATTTTGTACTGAGCCTGTTTTCCCCCAAGTAGAGCATACATTTCTGTGACACGTCTGTCTTCCTCAATAGAATATAAAGTCCTTTATTTTTGGAGGGGGAGATACAGGGGGATATTTTTTCCTGAAATATTCAGTCATTGACATAACTATATCATTCTGGGGGGTACAGTTTCATACCACCATATGTGCACACACGCACCTGCCATCCAGCAAAATACCCATGCATATAAGACTGTCATTTCTTGAAGTGCAGTGTGATGGTTTCTCCTCACTGTACCTGCAGGAAATACTAGGCCCACAATATTTGTTGCTGTGAATCCATGACTATTACCTTGCACTTTCACATACTTTCCTGCCTTCAGATTACCTCTTACTTTCTCCTCCTATCATTTAATCATATTTAGAAATTAGCAAGAATTTTAGGGCTTGCTTCCTTTGAGCATATCCTCAATTACAATTCTATATCCTCAGGTACAATTCTAGGAGAAATCAGCGATGTGGCAAGAGGCCCCTGAACTGTTCCTCAGGTTTGCTAGACTCTTAACCAGAGCCTGTAAATCATGGGCTGCCTTCCACTCAGCTTGACTGACTGATGGTCAGCGGTGAGTCTTCCCGCTGATATAAATGACAAAGAGAATTCTATTCCTTGGTGATGCCCACAGTGGATGTTGCTCCTATCACATGGCAAAGAAAAAAAAAAAAAAAGCCAAGAACAGGATTTGAAGGGTCAGCAAATATGAATGTTGGTAACAATCAAAAGTAGCACCTTGAACTTAAGGGAAAAAACCTACCAAAGTTTTTTGTAACTTTGAAACAAAATAATGTTATTTTTTTAATTTATATTTAGAAAGCACTTATGCACAAATGAATATTATCTTCAGTATATTTTCATCTGTTATTGTTTTAAGTCCATCACTTTTAAAACTGCATAATGTAAGCAGCATATGTTAAATTTCTAAACATGGTAATATAAACTTATTATACTTGCGCTGAAACAGCTTTATAAACATTTTTCTTGTTAAAAGAAAAAAGCAAAAAGGGAAGAACGTAGTCAAGTGTTTTGTAAAAGAGACCATTTGCACTGCATAGCTATGAATTAAATGAATTTATTTTTAATGTGTGCTGGTCCCTGGCCAGCTTAGTCCTGAATCTTTAAACTGACTGAACTGCTTCTGCCAAATATCAGTAAAGGGCCCGGGTACCTTCATTTTCCAGTCTCTAACCTAAGCCACTCTACCTTAACCTACCTAAAACCCCATTTCTGGCTTTTCTCTGATTTCTGTGTTTGGTTCCTTTTTTAAAAGGCCTTTCTCTTGCACCTTGGCCACTGGTGATTTCCTGAGGTCTAGTAGCACAAAACCCAGACTGCCAGCCCCAAGCATCCCACACTCACCCTCTGTGGGCCAGTGAGCCTGGTGTCCAGGTAAACACAAGAAGGATCACCCACTCCCCAGAGCACGTGCTTACTGCCAGAGCTGAATGTTCAGCCCTAGGGCAGTCACGACAGTGGGCCGTTCCACTAACTTCACGTCCACTACATGTAGCACTCAGTGGACACTCAATAGATACGAGCCAGGTGAATTCTTATCTTTAATAAGAAATGTGTGTCTAGAAAGCTACATCAAAAAATCTCCAGCTGCCTTTGACAATAATCAGATATCTGAAAACCAGAGGACACCATTGTGAAGGTCATCTATCTTCACATTTATTCTTAAGAAGGGAGCAACCTAGTAGACCCTTAGGGTTATTCCAGCACATTCTCTCATGATTCCTCTGGGTCACCTTTGGGGTAATTTCAACTTAGAAATAATTTTGAATTTGCATCAATTTACAAATAAATCCCCAAATCTCCCATATGCCCTATTCTTCTACCTGGATTTCACACCATTGTACATTTTCACCAGAATGACCTCCATTTGCTGGATCATCCAGGTCATTATATATCTCAATCTATCTAAAGGGATAACGTAGGTAATGCATACACAATAAGTAAATAGATGTGTACATACATAATTCCAAATATGTACACAGGCCGGGCATGGCGGTGCTTACCTATAAGTGTCAGCCTAAGAAGCCACAGCTGGGGTCAGGAATCGTGGTTCAAGTCCTGCCAGGGGCATGTAGCAAGACCTAGCTCCAAAAAAATGTAGCTGGGTGTGGTGGCATGTGCCTGTAATTCCAGCTACTTGGAAAGCTGAGGCTGGGTATTGCTTGAGGTCAATGTGAGCCTGCTCACAGGCAAAAATATTAAGATCTAGTCTTAAAAAAAAAAAATGTGTGCACAAATATCCATTGATTCCTTGGCATCTGAGAGTCCTTTATTTTGAATACTTAAGCTTATATACACTAAGAACAAGAACTTATTAACCCAAGCTATAATCCAATTATCAGAATACGTGTCTTACATCTATCTGTGAAACTGTATCTAAACTAGTCCACATTCAAATTTAGCTGAATGCTGTCAAAAATGATTTATATACTAATTTTTCACTGATGTGTCCCTCTTTTTCTCAGACTTAGATTTATCAATTAAAACATATATTAGATGTTTTCTATCATATCATTTTGCCAAAATTTTCTTTAGCTTTGCCAGAGCTCATTCTCTCAAAGTTCTCAAGCAGGCCCATTAAGTGCTGAAGTCCTTAAGCTCTTGTGTGTGGGGCTATTTTCTACAGTTCTGATACCTGATGAAGAACTTGGTTGAATATAAATATTTTAAACTCACACTTTCCTTGCTTGAATTTCTGGAACTGTTGCTGCCTCTGTATGTTCCATTGGAGAAGTATGAAACCAGTCTCATTACTTAGCCCTTATAAATTGTTTTTGCTGATATTTCACTTTTTTGTTTGTTAATTTGTTTGTCTATAGACTAGGGGTCAGCAAACACTTTCTATAAGGGGCCAGGAAGTAAATACTTTGGGCACTGTGTATCAGATACACTTTCTGTAACATATTTCCCCTTATTTAACAGCCCTTCAAACAAATACAAGAGTTGTTCTTAGCTTGTAGGCTGCTCAGACACAAACTTTTCCAACCCCTGCTCTAGATCATGAAGATATTTCCTTAAAGTTTACTAGCTTTATAGGTATGGATGATTCCTTGTCAATTTTTCAGGTCTTTGGATTATGTGCATCCCAGTCTTCTTTTATTCCAAAGATTCAAATTATCCATAAGCTATGTGTTCTCCAGCACTTATTTCAGCAAAATTCTGTGAGATCAGTTTGACCTTTATCTTACCTCCAAAACTGTTATTAGCCTGTATTTAAATATCTAATATTCTGTATTAGGTTTTCCTTCTAGTCCACTCTATCTTGGGCACATTGCTTTTTACTATTATTTTACCTACTTTTCAATTTCTGTTTTATTCTTGTTTTCATATTATTTCTGTTTTCAACTAAATGTCTGACTTAGAGGTTTATCCCCCCAACAGTCGTAGATAGTGTTTAAGAAAATTTAATTCAGTTTGCAGTGTTATGCTATCGCTTTCCCTGCTTTATTTCTGGCACTTGAGGGGAATTTTCATCAGCTGACAGATTTTTGGTATCATTTTGTTTCCTTCTTAGAATAGTTCTGAAGATGGCTTATAACTGCATTTGTGAAAAACAGTGGTAGTTTTGACATGTGGATATAGTTTTTAGGTTAACAGTGTTCTCTTCTGTGAGTATAGCAAAAATATAGTTTCTATAATGAACAGTTTGTAGAGAATGATGGGCAGGGTTGTTTTGTGTTTCCATAAACATATCTTGGTCTTTTTATGTCTTTCAAGAGTCTTGCTTTGTCATGCTTTAATCAGAAGTTACAGAAGTTCAATTCCTATTTCATACTCTATTAGTTTCCTTTTGATGCTGTAACAAATTACTACAGACTCTGGCTTAAAACAAGAGTAATTTATTCTTATAGTTCTAGAAGTTGGAAGGGCAAATTAAATCTTATGTAGCTAAAATCGAGGCATCAGGAGAGTTGACTCCTTCTGGAGAGACTTGAGGTGAATATCTAATTTTAGTCCCTTCTAGCTATGGGTAATACTTGGCTTATGGCCACATCACTCCAAACTCTGTTTCAACCTGTTTGTTTATATTTTACTTTCTTTGGAGTACTTTTACCTCACCTGTTTTCCTATTAGTAGGTTCTCACGATTTTACTTAAAGACTTGTCCAAATTATGCAGGAAAATTTTTCCATCTCAAGGTCTTTGACATAATCATATGCGCAAATTCCGCAATGTCCCTCTTGCAGATAAAAAGGCAATACACACAGGTTCCAAACAGTCAAATATAATTATCTTTTGGGACCATTAAGTCTCCCATCCCCTCTTCTCACCAGAAGGGCTGCCTTTCCACAGCTGTTTGAAGGTAGCAAACCCTCTTTGTAGTCAGTACTCTAACCTATTCAAGGATTTAGTCAATATTTTTAACATTTAATACTTTTAAGTTTAGGATTGAATTTATCTTTGGAGGAAATGTTTTCCACTCAGTTATGCATTTTCCACTTCAGTTATATTGAAATTATATTTCAATATAATTTCTCTAAAAGCTCAGCTCTCCACAAAGTTTTCAGAAGGAGTCTTAAGAAATTCTTACTCTGGAAACATTCAGACAATTTGAAATTTGTAGTATTCTCTCTATCAGTGTATGATGTCTAAAGTATACAAAAGCAGTATTCTACAGCTTTATCTGTTCTTGCTGATTTGCAAAACTTATTAGGTGATGTCTGGAGTGATTTGTTTGTCATAATTAAGACAGATAAATCCTATGTAAAAGAAGCAAAAAAAAAAAAAAAACCCAAAAAACAAAACCCATAGTATTCCAGTATGGAGATGTTACTTAACAAAAAAGGCTTTTGAAAGTCCATAGTTCAACAAAATGTCTTTCTGTGTAGTTACTCAATTAAAAGTAGCAACTTAAAAACTACAGATTACATAATTCCAGCACTTTGCAGACCCCAGGTGAGAACATTCAGCATCCAGGAAGTATCTCTGCCTAGGAGTCACAATGGATTCAGAAATCTATCCTTTCAACTCATCTCAGAGCCCCAAGAATGTGAAAACCAAGAAGTCAAAGTGAGAGTACTGAATGTAACACTCTAGGTATAATGGTTTATAAAGTCAAAGAAAATAAACACTGTCAGCATCATTGTCTTCTCTACACAGTAATCATAATATTTAAATAAGAATGTCTAAGAAGTGTTATAATAAATTAGCCAGAATACATAAGTTACTTTATAAATGAAGGCTTAAGTACTGTCTTTTAACTTTGATGTATGAGGTGATGAAGCAGAAGCTTTAGTGACAGACTATGGTCATATAAATTAATACATTAATATTTAATGAAGAAATGAGAGATGAGGAACTGGAATGTCTGCCTCTCTATTAATATTCTAGGCTGTAAGTACAAGGGTTAGCTTTGAGATATGATGATGATCAAATTGTTTTCCTTTAACTGGTAACTTCATCTGGCTCCAATTAACAGGTCTAAATCATTTTCACTTATTTTGAAGGTAGGAACATGCACTACCACTGCTATTCCCTAGATCATTACTATACCCAGTTGCAATAAATGATACTCAGGCTTTTAGATGAAATTCTAAAACTAACTATGACTCAAATTGGAATAAAAATAGCCAAAATACAGCATCTACAATTCAACATGAGCTGCGCACTAAATGTCTGATTGACCCTTCCTTAGGAAACAGTCTATTTTCTCAGCATTCACTGTTTTTTTTTTCAGTGTTATTAAAATAGTCAATATATAGAATTATTACTAACAGATAAATACATATGACTAATTCCAGACAGCTTTCCTGATGCTGTTTTTCAGTTCAGAATGAGTCCTCTCATGCTTACACTACTCCTTTTAAGAGCTAATCAGTGGTCATTTTAGATTTTTTTTCCAGATCTTCTAAATGTGATATAATTGTTCCATGATCAAAAATTTATCATTTTAAAATATTCATGTTTTTATATTTGTCCATGTCACTTATCAAACTTACATGTGATGGCAATATACAGAAATATTTCAAGATTCTAGGTTTTGGTTTATTCAGGTACCAAATTGATTTTGCTATATATTTATTTATAGTTATCACAATGATTGGAATTTCTTGAAACTGAGTTTCTTTAAAGAAAACAATGTTACCCTCTATGTTTGCCAGAATAACTAAATGCAATATATAGTACTAAATAATAATAAGTAATAAATACATATTGACTATTTTTACTTCTGCTTCAATCTCATTCTGCTTTCTAAGTATAAATTCTCTTCCTATCAGAAATTCTGTATCATGCAATTGATGTTCCAACAGCACAATGTCTTCCATAATAGAAGGCACTTTAAAAAAGTGAAATTGGATGGAAAATATCAATCAAACAACATCTATTGAGTTTCCCTATTTGGAGGCAGCATGACCCAAAAAAAAAAAAAATCATTACTGACCCTTAACTCTTTAAGAGCTTGGTCTAGATAAAGGGCAGCTAATCTTTAAGTGGTGAGTTAGCCTAGTTAAAAAATATTTCATTCAAGGGACTATGAGTGAAAAGAATCAACAAACAGAACCAAGTAAATCTGAGTTGGCAAACACAGGTATAAGTGAGTTAAAACTTATTTTCTCTTCATATTTATCTAAATATACTTCCCTCTGCCTTTCTTCTTTTCACTCCTACTCAGATCTTTGTTTCCATAGCAATATATTTCCACCTTGAATTTCCATCACTGGCATGTCTACAATCTACAAGTAATGCTACTGATCAATCTTTTAAGCAGCACCTAGAAAAAGCTCATACTCCACTTCATGATATAGATCAACCATGTAAACCATGTACCAATTAGACATGTACCTCACCTCATCCCAGAGTACTGTACAAAAGTTCCTATGTGATACTATTTTAGGTATATTTTATACTTAGCAAAAAAAATTCCCTCCAGTCTCATGTTCACACTCTGATATGAGCTACATATGATTCAAGTTCTTCATCTGATACAAAGACAACAGAGAGACCTTGAACAAAACCTGAAAAAATATCTAACAAGGACTTACTTCCAACCACCTGATTCAGAGTCTGGCAAGACACACAATTTTTCTTGCCAGAACCTCAGAATTGTAAAGGGAACCCTAATTGCTATTGAGGTTTTCCACTGATGTGTTCAAAACCCTACTCCTATTAAACTCCTTAATGATGCTTGATTTACTCCTAATTCCTCTGTTTTGAGTTGTGCTGCCAATATCCTGAAGATCTGAAACATGCCATTACCTCTGAATAGAAGGTCAATTTGAGTATTCTGTAACCTATCAGATTCTGCAGAATACCTGCCAAATACCACAAGTTAAATTGGGCCTACAATCAAACTGATCTTAGTATCTCAAGGAGTTTGCCTTCTCCTAAACTGAGAACTAATGGGGGTCTTCTAACTGCTTCAAATGTGTAGCCCCAAGTCCAGGGGGCCCCAAGATGGCAAAAGATGATTTTGATAACCTCTAAGTTGAGAGAAGACTAAAGAAGTACTGATGAACTTCAAGAATTACAATGTAAAAAGCTCCTAAGGCATCAACATTATGGACAAGGGAGTTAAGAACATATGGTAAAAGGAAATTTCTTCAACAAATGGTGTTTGAAAAACTAGATACATATATTTCAACAAAAAAATGAAACATCATCAAATAAACATCAAATTAACATCATCAAAATGGACATCCTTCCAAAAGCAATCTACAAATTCAATGTAATCCCTATAAAAATTCCAATGACTTCTTTAAAGAGATAGAAAAACAATTACAGATGTTCATACAGAAGTTCAGAAGTTTCTATCATAGAGATAGAAAAACAATTACAGAAAAACAGAAACAGAAGATCTCGAATATCAAAGAGTCTCATGAGCAAAAAAAAAGAGAATGGAGGCTTAACTATTCCAGACATCAAGTTATACTACAAAGCCATAATAATTAAAACAGCATGGTACTGGTACAACAACAGACAATCAGACCAATGGTACAGAATTGAGTGCTCAGAAATAAAACCACACATATACAGTCAACTAATCTTTGACAAAGAGGGAAAAATTACATAGGAACAAACATAGAGTCTTCAATAAATTGTGCTAGGAAAATTGGACTAAGACCTGCAAAAGCACAGATCAAGACAACATCCTCACACCCTGTACAAAAACCAACTCAAAATGGATAATGGACTTAAATGTCAGACCTGAAACAATAATATACATAGAAGAAAACTTTGGAAAAACACTCCATGATGTACAATTCAGAAATCCCTTTCTGGACAAATCTACAGATGGCAAAAAAATGAAGAAAAACATCAACAGATGGGACTACATCAAACTAAAAAGCTTCTGTACATCAAAAGATACAAAAGAAAAAACTAAATGAAGCCCAACCAAATGGGAAAAAATTTTTGCCCTCAACAAGAGTGATAAGGGTTTAATAACAAAGATCCACAAGGAACACACACAACTAAATAAAAGCAAAACAAGAAGCCCAATCAAAAAATGGGGAGAAAAACTAAAAAGATACTTCTCCAAAGAGAAAATACGAATGGCCAACAGGCACATGAAAAACTGCTCAATGTCTCTAGCAAGCAGGAGCATGCAAATCGAAACCACAATGAGATGCCACCTTACACCAGTAAGAATGGCCCACATCCATGTAACAGTCAACAACAAGTGCTGGTGAGGATTTGGAGAGAAGGGGACACTCTTACACTGCTGGTGGGAATGTGAACTGGTACAACCTCTATGGAAAGCTATGTGGAGGGTCCTCAAATTAATGAAAATGGAACTACCATATGACCCAGTAATTGCTCTCTTGGGAATCTACCCTAAGGACATCTCAATGCTTTTACAAAGGGACACCTGTACTTGGATGTTCATTGCAGCAATATTTATAATTGCAGGGACATGGAAGCAACCAAAATGTCCCAAAACTGTTCACTAGATGAAAAAGATGTGGTATATATACACAATGGAATATTACTCATCAATTAAAAATGACAAGTTGGACGATTTTATAACATGGGCAGACTTAGAGGAAATCATATTATCAGAAACAAGCCAAAAAGAAAAAGACAGAAAACAAATAGTTTCACTATTATATGGGGCCTGGGAAAGATAAATAAAAATCCATGAAGAAAAGTCAACACAAGCCAACAACCAAATTAAAGTACACAACTTAGGGGAGGGGGGAGTTGTGGGACAGTGTGGAAACGGTCAGGGAAGGGGCGTAAACCCCAGAGATCACAAAGATGTGAAATTTATATATAATTAAATTGTTTAATATTAAAAAATATAAAAGTTTATCATCCTTATCATCTGGGAAATAAAATTAAAACCCAAATGAGGTCTCACCTCACACCTGTTTGAATGGTCCCTATCAAAAATACCAGCAACAAGTGCTGCAGTGGGTCTGGAAAAAAACCTAATACACTGTTGAGAATGTACACTGGTACAACTCCTAAGGCAGTTTCACAAATATTAAAACTATAGAACTACTGTATGATCTAACCCCCCTCCTAGATATCTAGGTCAAAGCATACAAAAACACTAATTTAAAGGGATGTATGCATTTCTATGTTCATTTAAGCAATAGTTATAAACAGACAAGTATGGAAACAACCTATGTATCCAAGAACAAATGAGAAGATAAATGATACAAATATACAATGAAATGCTACTCAGTTATTTAAAAAAAGAATTATTACCATTTGGAATAAACCGGATGTGACTAGAGGGGATTATTCTGAGAGTGTGCAGTTGTTCTTTTGGTACCTAGTTTCCATTTAAATGAATTTGTTGTCTAGTTTCAACTGAATTGCTCTACAATTATATTGGCATAGTCTTCAACGTGTAAAGTCTTCCTTTTTTTTTTTTTTAGTAATTTATGTATACATATATTTCACATCATTGTTATCCCCAGGGGTCCCCAACCACCTCCCCTCTCTGGCCTCTCCAGCTGATCCTCTCCCTTTCCCATTTTACATACATCAAAAATTATTTGATCTTATCTGCCTTTGCCTTAAATGTTTCATATATAAATACAAGATCAAAGCCGTGTTTGTTTGCTTTTTTTCCTCCTTTAATACTTTATGTTGGGAATCATATATAGATCCTCCCAGTGTCATTTGTGTACTTCAAATACAACACAGAACTGAAGAAGCAATTTTGATTGCAATATTAATGAAAAAGACCAGCAAAATAAAGAAATTGACCTATCTATATTGGAAGCTCATGTAAGGTTTTTACTCAATATTTTTCCTAAAAAAATTTTAGATACTAACAGTACTGTGTATATCATTTCACCAGAATTTGAGAACATGAGTGATAGAAATTTTAAGTGTTGTTTTGCAGAGAAGGCAAACAGTTCATCTGTTATCTCCAAGGACTATTCACAGGTGAGGGGTGTTCTGTAGTGATCAAACAGAAAGTCACTTGTCATGTACTAGAGAAAAAGTAAAATAAAAAGGAAATTTGTTAATATTCCTATTGTGCTATTTAGAAAATAAATTTAAAATACCATTTCTCTCAGCAGTTCAAGCAAAGCATATAGTTTTTAAAAATCATGATAATTAAAATGAATGTCAATTGTTTTTCTTTCCTTTGTCTAAAGTGTCTCTCCTCTCCACCTCTCCCCCTACTTTCTCTAACTCTGGCTTTTATTCTCTCACAAATACAATGTGATACTGGATTATATGTATTGATTTTGACATTAGCAAACATTCAACTTTCAGATATATTCAGCTGATTTGTGAGTAACAAAGAAACAAGTGACTAGGTTTTGTTACAAAAGAGGGAAAGTAGAAAAGGAGAAAAGTGTGGCATGGGTCTTATGTTTTAATACTGTGTAGATTTTGTTCATTTATTTTGCTTTGTTTGAGTTGGGGTTAAGGGGAATGACCCGTCTTTCCACAGTTCCAATGATATCATAACTAACAGAATTAGGAATGTAATAGCACGGTCATCAACACAAGATTTCAGATGTTTAGTCCAGCAAGACAAAGCACTCAATTGTTGAGAACCTGCTCTGTGTATTGCCATTAGGTATGGTACAAGATTTCAACTCACCTGAGTCCTCTGTTCAAACTTTTCTTTAAAAGTAGAAGGAAAAAACCTACCTCTTCAGATGATAATCAGAAAAAAATTACCTTAGAGAAATCATGTGCTATGAGCCCTGATTGGCAAGGAGAGCCTAGAGTGAATATTAACCCAGAGGTCCCTCTGCAGGGTGGCTTTATGTGGCACTGCCACCACCGCTGCCCTGCTGCCAGCCTTTCAGAGGCGACTTCAGAACCCAACATCGAAGCTTCACTCCCATTGTGAGTCTCATTCTATATAAAAGATCTTTGGAGACATCATTTAAATGCCAATTTTTATGCTTCTTCTCCTAAGTTATGGCACTTATAACATCAATATTTTAAACAGTTCAAGTATTTTTTAACTTCTAAATGAGTCATTCACTCTCTGAGGAGAGAAGAGGTAAAATAAAATGTCAATGACTAAAATGGGAACTACTTTTTCAAAGATCAAGTTACGAACATTTCTCATGATTTGATGGTAATTGGCTTGGAACTTGACAATACAATGCTGCCCCTGAAAATGGGAATTCACCAGGCTCCACGGGAATTCAAAGGTTGCAGTAGAAAGTGGACCCAGCACTATCAGAATCACACTCACAGTACTTCTTACATGATTTCCTCACAATTCGCACTGAGTTTTAAGCAATGATTTGTGCCATTCAGAATTTACATTCATCTGTGAATCAGGTTCAGTTGCTAAAAAATCTGAAGACCTGTGTAGACAGCAGGGCCCACTGACTCCTCTCCCAAGCCCAGTGCATCAACCAGGGCAAACTTCCCACAGGCCATCTGCTGCCTTCTGTTGCTGCCTGAGAGAAGGGAAGCTCTGTGACTTAGATTGTGCTTCAGAAGTCACATTCACTTAGAGCCTAATGCTACCAGTGCCCACATTACTTTACTCTCTGCCAGTGGTTCTCCAAATGCTGCAAGCATGAGAAAAACTTGGGAAATCTGGTGAATATCCAAGTGTTTTTTTTATTGAATAGACTCTGATTTGGAAGGTCTTGGAAGAAGTACAGAATATTTTGTGATGATGCTTTGAAAAAGATTGCTCTCCAAGTCCCAGATCTCCAAGAGCTGAGACTCGCATTTTCTCCCACCAATTCAACTTGGCTTATGTGACCACCAATGCATGCAAGAGCATCTCCAATCTCTGGCCATCCCTGAAAAATTAAATTATTACAATATTTCATGATTTCAGGGTTTTCCCATGAATATATGCTCAAAGTCACTCCCCCCCCATTTTTTCAAATGAGTATGTAAATAAATGAGAACTGAAAGTATAAAAATACCTTATTTCACAAAACTAGTCAGCCCAAATTACTCTAACTCTGAAAAACAGAGTAAATGGTTCAGTTTTAAGCACATGTGTTTCTCTGCTTGAATTAATTACCCAAATAATTGTAGCTCTACAGAATCAGGCCAACTGCACCACAATACTGTAGGATTCCAGTAAAATGAAGGGTCTGTAGAATCACACACCATTTTAAGTCTCTGAGAACATGACAAAGTAACACTCAAATAACTCTGTGCCTCCATAAAAATAATGGGCCCAAAGTAATCCCACGGATTATTCCCAAATGTTACACAGGATTATAATGAAATTATATTAGATAAATGAAATTGCATAAAGAATTTGAAAGGGTGTGAAGCATGAAACTCAAATGTCTAACCACTTAACTATAACACAGCTTTTATGTGAACAAATATCGATAATTTCAATTTTATCTAAATGAATTCTGAAACAGTTGAACAGTCCTGACAATTCAGCACCCCAGCAAGGAGTGGAGAAGAACACAAATGAGACAATGAGGGAGGGAAGGAAAGAAACCAGTATGTTGGCTAAGAGTGGGGGAGAGTCCCAGAGACACTGGATCACCCAAAGAAAACACCCAAAGAGGTCAACATTCCTCTTTCATATTATAAGTAACAAATCTATTGTCCAGACAAAAGGGTAAACTATACCCTTTTTTGCTGGGGGGGGGGGGGGGGGGGGGAGAGACTGCTCTCAGAGAGATGAGCCCCATTGCCAACAGGTTTTTTTTACAATAATTCCATCTACCCAAGAATATCCTGTCATCTATATTTCTTCCCCAAACTCTTACATCAAAGTTCAGTTTAATTTTCATTTATTTCATCAAGCAGCACTTTTGAGGACCAACACTAATCTGTACCACCCAAGTACATGGTGATTTGGGGGAATATTATTCATCCACAGCTCTACTGAAAATCCTGAACTTTATAAACACAAGCACTTGAAATACCCAAGAATTGAAACCCATTAGCTGAATGGTAAGTGTCAGAAGTCCTGCGTTTGTCATCTCACAAATGCTCTGATCTTCAGGAAGGTGATTATTATGATTCCCATTTCTTACATATAAAAGGCGTGATCACAATACTCTGTACCATATACTCACTGAATTGACATAAACTTCAAATGTGTTTTGGGGTTTTTTTGAGACTAGGTCTCGTTATTTTTGTCACAGACTCAAGCAATGCCCATCCTCAGCTTCCCAGGTAGCTGGGATTACAGGTGCACACCACCATGCCTAGCTATATTTTTTTGGAATCAGGTTTCACTATGTGCCCCTGGTGGGACTCAAACCGCGGTCCATGGCCCCGGCTGCGGGTTTCTAGGCTGCTGCTTACAGGCATGTGCCACCATGCCCGGCATAAACATCAAATGGGCAACACAGAAGAAAATGTTCTTAATTACGATAGATAGATAGATAGATAGATAGATAGATAGATAGATAGATAGATAGATAGATAGATAGATAGATAGATAGATAGATAGATAGATAGATAGATAGATAGATAGATAGATAGATAGATAGATAGATAGATAGATAGATAGATAGATAGATAGATAGATAGATAGATAGATAGATAGATAGAACACTTGTTGGCACCATTATTCTTCACACTGAAGAATAATTTTCTGACTGCAGTCAGAAAAGTTCGTTTTATTATCAAGGAAATGCAAGCTTAGTTATTTAATCAAATAGGATTCAATAAACTGATCAATAGACAACATTTCAATAAGTCATTTTTGTAAAACATGTTAATAAAATAGTAAGAATCATTACTCAAGACCGTCCAAAATCAATGTTGTTCTTTGATTGATGTTTCCTGATTGCCTCAACTACAATATTGCAAGCATTTGTTAAATGACAGCTAGTATCACAGAAGAGTACCTTTTTTATTTAGTTCAAACACAACTGGCTGTGAGACTGAAGCACATGCACACAGATCATATCACTCTCAAAGAAGTTAATGATTATTAATTATAATTGTCCTGATAATGTGATCACCAAAAGTGTCAGATGAGATAACAATAACTTTGACACACAGAACTATCAATAAATGGCATCCTCCCTGGCTATGCTATTTAGACTTTAACAATTACTCTTATCTTCCAAACAACAGTGAGACTAGTACTTGTCACTGGTGCTTATCTTGATCCCTAACAACCTACCCCATAAATACCTGACCTCAAAGCTCAGAAACGTATCTGCAAATAAATGTGGACATTTGATGTAACTTATAGCAAAGGAGCCAATAATACATAATAGAAAAAGGAAAAGCCTCTTCCATGAATGTTGCTGAGAAAACTGGAGAGTTACCTGCAGAAAAATGAAACTGGGTCACTATCTGACATTGTATACAAAAGTTAATTCAAAATGGATTAAATATTTGAATACAAAGCCTGAAACCACAAAATACACAAAAGAAAATATAAACTGCAAGTTCCTTGACTTCAACCTGAGATATTTATATGAGCCTATAACTCAACAAGAAATGATACAAGAACAATAGTAAAAAAGGACTGTATCAAACTAAAAAGCAGCTGCACAGAGAAACTTCATCAAAATGAAAAGATGTCCAACTGAAAGGACATAGTTTGCACATTATACATCTGATAAAGGGTTAATATTCAATATGTAAAAAGAACCCATAAAACTCATCAAAAACCAAAGGACCCAGTGAGAAAATGAGCACATGATCTGAATAGACATTTCTCAATAGAAGACATGCAGATGGCTGACAGCACATGATAAGGTGCTCCCTACCTTTTATTAGCAGGGAAATGCAAATCGAGCCATGGTAAGATATTGTCTCACAAGGAAGTCACCATTATCGTAAAATGAGAAACAGTAAGTGTGAACAGGATGTGTAGAAACAGCAATGCTGGTGGGAATGTAAACTTCCGTGTAGCCACGATAGAAAAAAGTGTAGGATTTTTTCCTAAAAACAGGGGGATGAGAATAACAGCACAAGGAAATATGGTGGTGGAATATGGGTGCTTTGGGGATGAGAAAGCTGTAGTGACAATATCTGAGGGGAGAAATTATATACTACACAAAAATTTAAAAAATGGCATCAGAAAAAGTACTAAAATAGAAACAATGAAAAAAAGACAGGTGCACCCTATGCTTCTCACAGTGTTATTAACAACAGCCAAGGTATGACAACAACCGAGGACATGCTCACCAACGAATGGTGAAAGATGATGTGGGATAAATAATACAATGGACTACCACTTAAGCTATTAAAAATAATGACATTTTATTTCCAAATAGGATGCAGCTTGAGGGTTTTCCACTCAGTGAAATAAGTCAGATGAGCAAAGTCAAACACAGGATGATTTCACTCATAGGTGGACTGGAAATAAACAAAGTGAACAAACTAAAACAAATCCTTAGATACAGAAAACAGATTGGTAGTGAACAAACAGGAAGGGGTGGGGAGTTAGGTGAAATGGCTAAACAGGGTTAAATGTTCAGTAGTAGAAAGAAACTAAACTTTTGGACGTGAGCATGGTATAACACAAATAGATGCCAAATAATGCTGCAAACTATATAATATCATAAACCCATGCTACCTCAATGAAAATCTATCTTTAAAGAATATGATGGGCAGCAGATGAGAGGAAGTAGCAGTAGTGACAAAATGTAGGTGGTAACTCTTTATATTTTATGAATTGGGAAACAATAGTGTTTTGCCTTATTATTAATGCTTATTTAACATATTAGTGATAATAATGTAAAAATCTTATTCCATAGATCTCATCCCATCAAATAGTTACTGGTAAAAGATGGTGGGAATTGGTGGAGGGAGGAAAGAAAAACAGAGATATTGTGAAAACTATCAGCAAGATACATGTCATCACTGAGAAGAAGTTTGACTGGGTAGCACAAAAAAAAAAAAAAAAGATCTCAGCGGACCAACATATGGACTTAAAAACAACGTCCTGGCTGTCGGGTTCCTAAAATGTGCCCATAGTCCCCAAATTATTCATAGAATATACTTCCCAACTCAAATATTTTGCCACTTTAATTTTTTTAAATAAATACAAAAATATACTAAAGATTCAACTGTAAGTTGTCTGAATACACATCTTCACAAGGTATTAAGAACAAAGCATCCAAAGGCTTGTTCTACTACTGTGCTACAGGTGACTTTATCAATGAAAGCTTGCAATTTTAAAACCATATTTGCACTGACTACTTTCATGTTCAAAATAAAAAGAAAAATAGCCAAGGTGGTTTTTTAAAAGGATCCAAGAAAAGTAACTTTAGTTTTAGAAAGACTGTCTTGTTTAGCAGATACGGGCTTTACCATTGAGTAATCTCAATCATTATTTTCATGGTTTGATTGATAAAGACATAATTAGTTATGACAAGAAACAAGTAATGCAATAGAAGTTGCACAGGGGGAAACTAAATTGATCATGGCAACTGTAAGTCATCTAAACATCATAGTTCATTTACAACTGACAGGATATACATATTTCTTTATTAAGAAAATCTTTTGACCAATATTTTCTTAAAACAAGAAAAAGACCAACCAGTGGATCAGAGACAGATTCACTTATTTTCACAGACATAACCACTCATCAAAATATTAATCTGATGAAAATTGTCATCAGGTGAAATGAAGATAGGTGGCATAGTATATAGTCTATAGTCATTACTTTCCTCAGTGATGACTCTGATCTAACTTGTAAAGCAGTGGGGAGAAAATGCTGACCTCTTTCTTTCTGCTACACATCTATGGAATTCTGTATTCACAAACTACCATCAACACAGAAGCAGAGTTGTTTTCTAGAAAGTTAATCTAATATGTGCTGTCAACTCTGCTCAATCAGTTGATTTCTGAAATTAACAGATACACATGTGACAACTGGGGAGAATTTCTGCACATTTTGCCATTAAATAAATGAAGATTTTTATACCAAAACAAACTTACTTTATATGATTAAGATTAAGGACAGATTCTAAAAGTTCTTACAATAAGCTACTGTGTGCATTGGTGTCTGAACCTCTGCAGGTAAATTTGTACTTACTAGAACACTCAAACTTTTCCTAAGATCTTCTTAAATCCTTCTTAAACATTAATATTGTAGTGGGAATTTTTGGATATCAGATCTATGGATATTACATCTTTTGGATATCACATCTTCTAATGTGATGAGCTAGGTATAAAAACTCAAAAGTTGAGCAACAAAGACAGCATGCGGAAATGGAAAGATTCTCATTCTCAGAAACATTTATCCATTCCCGTATCTGTTACTGATTCTTTGACCTTGGCTTGCTTCAAGCTTCTCTGCATTTAACTTATTGAAGGACATACTATTATAACAATGCAAAGTGTTCACTAAAGCACATAGCATTTAGGATTCTTAATCAAAAGGATCCTCTGATCATGGTGAAATGTCCCATTCTCTCTGATGATAATCCTTGTTCTGAGGTCTTGTTTGTCTAATGTTAATACAGGCACCACAATTGTGCCTCTGCTATTATTTAGCAATATCTTACCATTTCTATGTGTACAGTTCAATATTTACCATATTCACACTGTTGAGTAACATATCTTTAGCACTTTTTCATACTGCAAAACTGAAATTAACTCATCAAAGAACCCCCCAGTAGTTTTATGATTTTTTATGTTTTATGATTTTGACTACTCTGAATTCTATCCTTTGAACCTGTATGTAGAACTTTTAGCCTATCTTATCCTTCCATTTTAAAAAATTCATATAGCTATCATATATTTGGGCTTTCATTTTATTTCCAATCTGACAGTCTATCTTTTAATTTAAGTGCTTGAACTACTTGCATGTGACTGAACAATCAATACACTGGGTTTAAATGTATCATCCTGCTATTGCTTTCCACTTCATACTTCTGTTTTTCTTTTCTTCTTTTCTTGTCTTTCCTAGATAAAACTGAGTATTTGAAAAAGTATATCTTGTTCATCTCAACCACTGATTTATTAACTAAATTTCACTATCTTAGTGTGTTTGTGTGTACATCAGTGTTTGATTCCTCTAGAATTTATAACATATAATCTTTAACTTAGCATGGACTACCTTCAAATAAAACCTATCATGCCACACTTAAAACTGTACATAATTTCTACAAAGTCTTCCTTTATGGGCTAGTATTTCTATCCATTTTCATTCAATATCTTTATAAAGTTCATAATACAGATCTTTAATATTTGCCATAAACTTTCAATGCTCTGCATGTACTGTACTTGTATCTATACATATTTCTAAGTTTCCTTTTCCTTGTTACTAAAGTAGTTCTTCTATCCTGAATGATGTTTGATAAGGAAGTCTGATTTTTTTATTCCTCCCTATTATAAGGTGCTTTTATGACAATTGTCTTATTTCTCTTCAGACACTTGATTATTGCATACCTCCAGTGTAGTTTCTTCTGCTTAGGGTTTATTTAACTTATTGAATTTGTAGATCTATAGTTTATGTGACATTTGGGTAATGTCCAGTCATTATTTCTTCAAATATTTCTTCTTATTCCCCCCACTCCTGAGAATTCAACTGTACATTTTTCTTTTCGGACAACTAACAAACTGTTCCAAGGATCACTAAGGCACTGTCTGTTACTTTCAGTTTTTGTTTTTCTCTACACTTTTATCTGGAAATTTTCTACTGCTATAGTATGCACAGTCCTTGATCTTCACATTAGCAACAACTCTGGATTCCACAGTTTTTCAGTTTTCAGACATATTTTTATCAGAAGTTATTTTATCATTTTCTTCTAATGTTTATATTTTCCTTCACATACTTGATTATATTCATAAGATGCATGAGTTGTTTTAAGGGTCATGCAAATTAATTCATTATTTTTGTCACTGCTAAGTATATTTCTAGTGATTGACTTTCTTCCTGTAGTGATGGTTCTTAATTTCCTGCTTTTTTTCCCATCTGATGATTTTAGCAGATGCTAGACACTGGAATGCTTTCTTACTGAATGCTAGATGTACTTGTCTTCCTCCAGTATGCTGGCTCTTATTCTGGCATTATTAAGTCCTTTGCAGACAATTGTGACCCTTTCAAGTCTTATCAGGTATGTCATCAGATGGTTGGCTTTGACTATTAGGGGACTAAATCAACCCATAACTACCTTGTTCTTTTTGAAACCTCTACAAAATATGAAAAAGTCTGTTCATTTCAGTTTGTTTAGACTTCATGTTAACTTCAAAAACTCTCAGTGCTTTTCTTACTCTTTGCTTAAAATTACTCCACATACAGGTTACTCAGCACTCAGCCAAACCTTCAAGTAGATCATTCTGATCATCACCAAAGCACTCTTCATACAACTTCTTGCTCTCTCTTACTGCCCCTTTTAAAAATTTGTTTTTTAGCTTATTAAAAATAAATCTATTATATGATCCAGTAATTACACTACTAGATATTTACCTAAACAGTGCCAAAACACTAATTCATAAAGATATGTAAGTATTTCCATGTTGGTTGCAGTACTATTGACAATAGTAAAGTTATGGATACAACATATGGCCCAATCAGAAATGAATGGATTAAGATGATTTGATTGACAGATACACATAGAATGGAATACTATTCAGCAATAAAAAATATGAAGTCCTGTCATTTTTGATAACATGGCTGGAACTAGAGGATATTATGCTGGGAAAAATACATTTAAAAAAAGCCAAATAGGGAAATGATTTCACTTGAGTACAATTTTAAAGAAACAAAATAAATAACAACAGATAAAATTAAACCAAACCAACTCCTAGAAACAGGAATGCAGATTGGAACTAAAGGGCAGGGGTTTGGAGGGGGTGCTGGATGGACTACGGTGGAAGGTCATATGGGTGCTTAGGTGGTAAAACATACATCTGTAACATATATCTGAATTGGTATGAACCTACACCCTGAAACATATATAATGTCACCTCAATAAAAATATATACAATTTCTTTTAAAAATTTAGCTGCTTTGACCTTTCCAATTTCCAGTTTCTGCCTGCTCAAAACCAAAGAACTTCAAAGACCCTGCTGGAGTTCTCTAGGCAAGAGGTAGAGAAAATCTAGAAATAACCTCCTTTGGTTACCCTGACCCCAAGGACAATAATTCTAACTGCCTGGCATTCAATATGTAGAAATCATTTGCTACATCTTGTCTGTTTTTTCAATTGTTTGATTTCCATCAGTTAATCCTTCCTGGTCAGAAGCAAGTCCTCCAAGGGTTGAAGAAGGTAACTACATGGAATACTTTCTAAACTGTGTATTCATATGCAAAGGCTATTTAGCTCAAGAGAACTAGACAGAGAGGTACACCTCATACCCAGACTGCTCATTTCTCTACCACAAGGACTAGCAAAAGAAGGAGATGAGAAACTTGCAAAAAATGAAATATTTTTTAAATTACTTAAGCATGAAATTTTCTAAAGAAATGTTCCTTTTAACAAAGCACTGTCCCTATAAAAATTCAAATAGTTCTTGAAGAAAACAGCATTTTACATTCAACAGAATTCATGAGACCAAAACTTAGAGCTGGTCATCTGCTGGTACCTTGAGCCATCACAGAATCATCAGGGTCAAGGCATCTTGGACTCTGGGTGGAAGAGAATGAAGTTGAAGGACAAAGTACATTGAGAACAGGAAAGGAGGGCAGAATTATCAACTTCACAGCTTTGCCCCGGGCAGGCCCTGAGGGAAAGGATTTGTCTGCCTGCTATATTTCCCCTGGGTACTATCTGTAATTACTATCACAGCTCATTGATTTTCAATTCTTTCTATTAATACATTTATTGGCCACTCTGACATTATTAAAATCAGTCCAACTCTGCTTCTGTAGTGGAGAGGTTATCTCTTATCCTAAAATAGGAATTTTGCAAGTACAGAGAGATTTTTTTTTCTATTTAAAAAAATGTTCTCATATTAGCAATAACAAAGCTTCTGCATGTTTTTCTTTGAAGCCAGGTAGTGACATGTAAAGATTTCTCTATAGATCAAAAGATTTCAAGCAGTGAGTTATCAGAGAATATTAAATGATAAGTAAATTCATATTTCTAAGATAATTCCACCAATTTAGCAGACAGTCTGGCTCCTGTTCCACAGTAGGGGAGGTAATAATGAGGTTCTGTTAAAGGGTAAGGCAAGTGGCATTTTTATAAAGCCTTCTCTTCTGATAAAAATCACTGAAGTAACATTGTCTTTACACACAGATGTACATGGAAATTTTTATGTTAAATTAAATATAGTGGTTTACAGAGGAAAAGGAAAAAGTCAGGTTCCTTATTTGGTCTGCTCCCCCCCTCCCCAAGCTACTGAATTTTAATATAATGGCCTGTCTTAAATAAGCATTTCACTGTACAAGTCTGAGTTCAAGTATAATACTTGTCTCTGCCTACGTTTCTTGAGCTAAGGATTGGAGTGTTTATTCAAAATAGCATCTGTCTCAAAATCCCCTCCATTCTATCGTGTGACACAGAATATCATAATAAACAGCATCTGAGTTAATCACTATTGAGCCCTACCTATTCATAAGCTCCTTGTGCAGAGATGATGCGGAATAATGGAAATAAAAAGCAATAGCTCTGGTCTCCAGGAAGTTAGAAAATAGTAGGCTCGGGTGCTAAGGAGTTCTGGTGCTGCAGAAATGTTCTCAAGCCCTTGTTAGCAATGTCCTGAGGTACAAGTGCAAAAGTTACTGCAAGCTGCCTCAAGGGAAATGGTCACCTTTCTTTTTAGTCTTGCTCTTCTAAGTTTAGGGAGCTTGAGGCATCTCTGCTCTGACAAAGGCTGATATTTTCTGCTGGTGAGGCAAAGAGATACAGCTGCACTTAGACCACCAACCTGCTGTCCTGCCGGCTCCCTCCCAGGAACATGGCCCAGCTGTATGGCCCTCTTCCCAGTGTCACACAGAGAGACCTTTCACCACCTGACTACTGACTGCTGGAGGTAGTGGAGCATTTAAAATCAGCAACAATATAGGAAAATTAAAAAGATTAATTTAAAAAAAAACTGGAAAAAAATAAAGGCAGAAAACACCTGATCTGACTCTCTCTCCCCTGTGTGCATGTGAACATGCAAGCACACACACACACACACACACACACACACACATTGTCAGTATTCTCACAGTTAGTGTGTCCAACTGTACAGGAAAAAGGTGAAGGCACCTGTTGCTGTGGATGGGGAAGGGCTTAGTCAGCGGCTTCCCTGAGGCAGACTCCTCAGCCTTTCAAATACAGTGCAAGTGATAGAGTGAAGACCATTTCTTTCATATCTCCTCTGATGCCCTTGCATCTGTGCTTTTAAAAATATTTTTATTCAGGGAGCTATTTTCTTTTTCAACTATTTTCCTTTAAGGAATTTCAAACATACAAAATTACTGTTGTTAAGTCCCTGTGGACCTATCACCCAGCTTCAATAAAGGAAAGAATATAACCAATTTTGTATCAGCACTATTCCCATCCAGGCTTCCTTCCCATTTTATTTCACAACAAACCCCAGACATTTAATCAATTCATGTGTAAATATATCAAGAAGTATTTTTAAAGCAACAACTCAGAATATCTTATTTAAAAATTGTGACCAAGCATCACTATTATATACCAAACTATTATATCATCTTTGCATTCACTTAGGAATTACTTTCTTATTAATTTTTATTCTAACTTTTACAAGATTAAATTCTTGGTCAGAATTTTCAACATTTCTCCAGATGTGCTTAAAAAAAAAAAGTCTAAACAAAATAATAAGTGTCCTAATCTGAAATTTACCTTAAATCTACTTTGAGAAACATAAATTAATGATGTTGAAATCTCTACTAAATACATATGAACTGCAGCAGGAATTATGACTAGAAACAGAAATTATAGTAGAAAAAAAAGAAATTGAAGCAATAAGGGCTTTTTATTCCTGGTTCCCTCCAACAGGAGGCAGGAAGGTATTAAACGCTAGGCTGGTGGGGTATTTCTCTTCATTTTCCATTTGGGGACCACTAGGTGGATGATGGTCTGAACAGCTGGCACCTGACTGAATCTGAGCATAGTAGCTCTGACTCACTTTCAAACTTGTGATTTCCACTTGTACACACAGGTAACATCTCCTCATTATGACTATCGAACTAATTCCTGGACACCTTCTCTCACTCCTCCATTACTAGAATCACAGAATGCCAGGCTCAGTCTGGAAAAGCTACAACATCCTGTCTGTTGATCTCCAACATCCCCAACAGACAGATGAGCAGATAAAGTCCTGGAGAAAAGAAACTTCCAAAGCATCCTCACCACTAAGATGCCAGGAATATGATCACATTTTTTGTCTTGGAGAAGGTACCCTTTCACTGCATACTGCCCAATCTCTGGTGGAGCAGTTCCACTTTTCTTCCTGCTTTAGCCCTTTGCTTAACAACATGTTACAACATCCAAAAGCCAACAGCATTTGGGAAGCTCTTGTAACAGCAGGACACAAGCACCAAAGGTCAAAGACAAGACAAAGTCATCTGATGTTTTGTGCTGCACCCCTGAAGTCTATCACAGGAATGTGTCAAGTGAATGTCACTAAGTAGCACATGTTGCAGCAGCCAGAAAACTAAAGCCACATTTCAGGAGACAGCAGTAACTAGCTACTTAGATGCTGTGAAACATAGAGAGTAAGAGTCAGATGATGCAGAGAGTAGGAAGGTATATAGTGTTGGTGTCAATACGCCATCGTAGCCATTCAATTTCTTGAGCTACAAAATGAAGAGTCTGCTGCCAGTGAAAATGGGTATTTCAGTTTAATTTTATATTCTTAACAACCCTAAGAGGTCAATAGTCAGTTTATAATTAGCTGTTGACTGGCTTCAGATTTTTCACTATGAAAGTTATAATGCCAGACAACTTAAATAAACATGTATTTTGAGCACTTACTATATGCCAAGAACAACAAGAGACAGAAAAATAGTTCCTTCCCTATAGTTGCTGTAAGAGTTTATAATCTGATGAAGAAACAAAGCCACGCACAGACAAAATACAACTCTTAAAGGAAGGAGGAGTCAAAGGAATCAAACATGTTCACAGAACAGAGAAAATAGACTCTAGGCCTGCCTCCATAGTCTTTCTTTAAGCTCTCAATGTGCTCATTGATCCCTGGTTCTTCTGAGGGTGTTGGGGGCAGAGAGGGAATATGTGGAGATGACCCAACAGACAAGACCGAAGGGTTTATTTACAGCAAAGGAGAGAGAAACAGGCCTTCATGGTGTCTGAAGTAGGAGGTTCACATGAACAGGCACAACTCTCAAAAGCTATCCACAGCCTTCTAAAGGCTGCCTGCACTCCCAGGTCCCTAGCCATCAGAGCTCCCTTGTCAGCAGGGAGCAAAGGTAGTGAAGAACCCTGGGTAAGCCCCCTAAAGCCTGGTGAGCCCAGTAGAGGGAAAAGGGTGGGTTTTTGTGGCCCCATCCACCAGTGGATGGCTGCTGCACCAGGCAGTTATCTGCAGCCCGGATCGGCAGTCATGTTGCCCCCTGCTCCTAGGCCAAGTGGAGCATGGAATGGCGCATGCTTGGCCATCTGGGCCCCACCTACATGCAGGGAAGTACTGGCGCGCAGGTGGGGACGGGAGAATGCCTCTTCCGTTTCGCTCTCACTCGAGATAAACTTCAAGAGGAGCAAGAACATGCACAAAACAAACCCCATCATAGAACAGGTGAGGGATCATGAAAAAATCCACCCACAAGCCTGAGCTGGACACAGCAGATGGACAACTGAGAGAACCAGTACATCAGAAAACCATTGCATGTGAGACGAGATACAACTCTAGAAACACGATGTCACAAAGAACACCTATGTGCTCACCGGGTCAGGAAGACCCAAGATCTCATTCCAGAGATGCCTTCTAGGAAAGTCAGGCCCCCTCCCCACCCTACAGGAGAGGGAGGAAGACCAAAGATAGGGGGAATCGGCCCCTCAGCAAAGCTGCAAATTGAGGCAAAAGAGATGATCTACGATGACCATTCACAGAAGCCTGTATCCACAGAGAAACTTCTTCACCAACGCTGGGGGCAAGACCCCCTAAATCTGACACCAGAACCATAAGGTAAAGCAGCAAAACAGCAGAGATGGGATTGGAGAAGACGGCCTGCAGCAAGAAAACATGGACAGACCATGAATAAATACCAACTGGCCACCCAATACAAATTTAAGACTGAAAACCCATCAGCAAGGTTCGCCTGGTTCCAACAACACAGTCCCTCACCCAATGAAAGAACACTACCACAGGAAAGTAATAGACTATGAGCTTAACACACACTAGCAAATCACAGAGCAGGGTTTAAGAGAATGGAAGGGGCACCAGAGGGAGGAGAGAGGGGAAAATATCCCAAAAACCACTTACCAAGGTTGTGATCTAAAGAATAAAAAAAATATATTAAAAAAAAAAAGCTACCCACAGTCCCCACAGTCTCAAAAGAACTTTTTTTTCTCCAGAGACTCCAAGTTAATGGTTGTGTCGTAGAGAGTCTCAAAACTAGGTTTTTCAGGATGAGAGACTCCAATTTGTACAGCAACTTCAACCCTTCTCATCCACAGTTGTGACAGACACATTTCTGTAAAATTTTCTTACTAAGATTCAAACTTCAACCATCATTTCACAGTAAATGAAGAGAGTTTTGTAATAG
This sequence comes from Uropsilus gracilis, assembly GCA_004024945.1. Taxonomy (NCBI): domain Eukaryota; kingdom Metazoa; phylum Chordata; class Mammalia; order Eulipotyphla; family Talpidae; genus Uropsilus; species Uropsilus gracilis. The sequence continues at coordinate 2,088 of PVHY01003268.1, read as the reverse complement.
GTCAATGTATTTTCAGAAACTTAGTATCTATGAAAAAATGGTTCTGAAAGTGTACAGTATAACATCTAACGTCAGTGAAAACTATCAGTGAAGCAACCAAAAATGAAGTTCACTAAAATTCTAGATTTTATATGCAACTTGAAAGAAGAGTTGATTCAAAGCATTACATCTGATTAAATACAAACCATTGATTTCTCTAAATAGTTATGATATAGTTCTTAAGCTTCATGGGTTTCATCTCTTTAAGCTTTACAGTAAAAGAATGAAATTACTTCCATTTTATATATATTTAAGAAGTACATACAAAACAAGATGGGAAAAGTCAAATTTCTATCTCTCACCAAAATATACATTCTAAATAAGGGTTAAAAATAACACATTAACTCCATTCACAAGGAGGAAGATTGATTATAATGAATAGACATTAAGTAAAATCTTTAAGTAAAATCTACAAACAACAATTTTTCCTATTCCTACTAGAAGATAAAAAAGTTTTCCATAAATAATGTTGACTCAAGGTTTTTATTCATAGTGTGAGACTTGTGAGAACACTGGCTTTTGTTATTTGTGCATCTAAATCTTTGATGAAAACCTTACCTGCAAGCTGTAAAAAATGATAGCGAGGGGAGAATAAGTATCTAGATTGGTGACAAACACTATTCTGGCTTTGACTAGTGACTTGGATAGTATTTTCTAGCTAGTCTTCTATATTTTTTGCCTTCCTCCGACATGCACAGCTTGAATAGATTTATTCTCATTCAAACTGGAAAACATGATGTGAAATAAAATCAACATTGTGGAATATACTATTTTTTTCTCTTTCCCAGCAACAGTGGAAATGGGCTAGCCTCTCTGAATGAAAGATGAACAGTCTATATGATTTGTTAAACTTAAACATAGGTGTGTGGAAATTTATTTTATTCAACTACTGTTAATACATCTAAGTTAAGATCATAGAATCCCAATAGAGAAATCCTTCCTGTAATTTATGTTAACCAGTAAGGGTTAAAAACTACTTCATTTAGAGGAAACAGAGCTGAACTCTGAGTCAGGCTAGAAAATGTAGGGACATTCATGCATTCATGAAGCTATAGCAACACTCAACAAGTAACGGACACCAGTCATTCTTGCATGATACTCTACTGGCTAAATCTTGGGTTTAGTCATGCTGTGAATACAGAAGTGAGGGGGTTTATTATTGATTAACATAATCTACAAAGTTCACTTCTGAACTTCAACAATCAACACTGAATACAGAGGTGAAATTTCCCTTGCCCCAATTTCATTCTGTTTCAGACACAGACTTACACTGAAGGAAAGAAATCTATAATGAAATGCCATATGCTCCTGCCACAATGTTTTGAATGGAGAAGTTATGGAAGAGACCTTCTATGCTACCATTCGGATCCATGCCCTAGGTTATCCTCATTACCAAATTCTTTTCATTCTTCAGGATCTGGATTCCTTGAAAATCCCTCCAAGATTAACTCACACATGCTGATTTTTTAAACCATGAGATTTTATTCACATTTAAAATGTCTTTTTTTAAAAATGGTAAAATATTTTTTAATCTTTTTTTTTAATAATTTTTTAATTTATATATATTTCACATCATTTCAGTCCCTGGGGGTCACCCACCGCCTCCCTTTCCCACCCGCTCCAGCTGGTCCCCATTCTCCCCTTGTGCAGTTTCATTTGGTTGACCATATATTAGTAAGACCATTTGGTTTCTGTCCCTTTCTATCTGACTCATTTCTGCTAGAATGATTTCTTCTAGGTATATCCAGGTTTCCATAAATTCATCAAATTTGTCATTTTTAATTGATGAGTAATACTCCATTGTGTATATGTACCACATCTTTTTCATCCCGTCATCTGTTCTGGGGCAATTGGGTTGTTTCCATGTCCTTGCAATTATAAATAGTGCTGCAATAAACATCCGAGCACAGGTGTCCTTTTGTACCCACATTGAGGTCTCCTTTGGGTAGATTCCCAGAAGTGCGACTGCTGGGTCAAATGGTAATTCCATTTTCATTAGTTTGAGGGTTCTCCATACTGCTTTCCATAGTGGCTGGACGAGTTTACATT
>PVHY01003267.1:0-110834 GCA_004024945.1 Uropsilus gracilis | reverse complement strand
TTGATAAACCCCTTGCAAGGCTTACAAAGAAAAGAAGAGAGAAAACTCAAAGAGGATCATAAATGAAAAGGGAGATATCACAATAGACCCAGCAGAAATCCAAAAGGTAGAGACTATTATGAACATCTGTATGCAAACAAATACAACCAATGTGGAAGAGATGAACAAATTTCTAGAACAATATAACCATCCAAAATTGAACAAAGAAGAAATAGAGATCGTAAATGGGTCAATCACAAGCAATGAAATTGAGGCAGTCATCAGAACTCTCCCTAAAAACAAGAGCCCAGCTTCAGATGGTTTCACAAATTAATTCTACCAAACATTCAAAGAGGAACTAACACCAGTACTATTAAAACTCTTTCAAAAAATTGAGAAAGAAGGAAAGCTACCAAATATGTTCTATGTTGCAAACATTACACTAATTCCAAAACCAAATAAAAATAGTGCAAAGAAAGAGAACTATAGACCAAACTCTTTAGTGATCACAGATGCAAAAATTCTAAACAAAATCCTGGCTAACCGAATCCAACATTGCATAAAAGGGATCATCCATCATGACCAAGTGGGATTCACCCCAGGGGCACAGGAATGGTTCAACATCCAAAAATCAATCAACATAATCCACCACATCAACAAAGAGAAAAACAAAAAACATATGGTCATATTGATAGATGCGGAAAAATATTCGATAAAGTTTCGCATCCTTTCATGATGAAAGCCTTGAAAAAATTGGTGTATAAAAGGAACATACCTCAACATAATAAGAGCTATATATGACAAACTCACAGCAAATATCTATATCAACACAGAAAAATTGAAATCATTTCAATTAAAGTCTGGAGGCAAGGATGCCCACTCTCTCCACTTCTTTTCAACATAGTTCTGGAAGTCCTAGCTAGGGCAGTAAGGCAAGAGAAAGACATGAAATGAAACCAAATAGGGAAAGAAGAAATAAAGCTATTGTTACACATGGATGACATGATACTCTATGTAGAGAACTCAAAAAAAATTGACAGAAAAGCTAATTAAAACAATAAATCAATTTAGTAAGGTAGCTGGATAAAAAACTCAACACACAAATATCAATAGCATTCATAAATTTAATTTATGCAAAGAATCAATCAGAAGAAGAAGAAATTTTTAAAAAACACTCCATTTACCATTGCACCAAAGAAAATTAAATACTTGGAAATAAACCTAACAAAAGAAGTAAAAGACCTATATGAAGAAAACTATAAAATATTCTTAAAAGAAATGGAAGATGATGTTAAAAAAATGGAAAAACATTCCTTGTTCATGGATTGGAAGAATCAATATTATCAAAATGGCCATACTACCAAAGGCAATCTGCAGATTCAATGCAATTCCAATAAAGATTCCAATGACATATTTTAAAGAGATAGAACAAAAATTACTGAACTTCACATGCAACAACAAAAATCCCCGTATAGCCAAAACACTCTTGACAAACAGAAGAGAGAATGGAGGTATTACTACTCCAAACTTCAAACTATACCACAAAGCCATAATAATTAAAACAGCCTGGTACTATACAAAAACAGACAAACCAATGGATCAGAGTCAAGTACCCATAAATAAAACCACACATTTATGGTCAACTAATCTTTGACAAAGGGGCAAAAAACATACACTGGAACAAAGACAACCTCTTCAGTAAATGGTGCTGGAAAAACTGGATCAAGACATGCAAAAAAAAAATGGGTCAGGACAACACCCTCATTTTTTTCTTTTGCCTTATTTTATATAGAATAATTAATTTCAATGCTTATTCTATGTATTTTGACTCTGAATCTTAATTTTACCTGCATTCTAATGGAGAATGGGTTTGTATTTTGGGCTTGGATGTTTCAACTGAAATACTCACCATTAGTTTTAAGTGATCCCCATCCAGTAACAAACACTCTGCTGTCAGGCAAAGCTTCAAAATCAGCATCTGGGAGACAGACCCTGCGGACGTCATTGGAAAATATAACAGGGGTGGAGAGCTTCACCAGGGCGATGTCATCATCATGTTTATGGGCAGCATAGTTTTCATGAACGATGATTGACTGCACCTTTCTTCTCATCAGCACCGGGCTTAGAGTTGTTCCAAAACTGGCCGTCCAGAGTTTGGGGTTTTTGTAACTGAATATGGATTTAAAGGATTAGAGTTGGTTCAGTACTAACTAAAGTTGCATGGACTCTGGGTGGGCATGGGGATTAGGGCGGGAGAAGGGCACATAATAAAGGTGATAATTGATTGGCATCCTCTCACTGTCCTGTTTGCGGTTTCTATGCTAAGACCACTTTGCTTTTATTTAGCTGATAGCAAATCCTCCCATTCTAAGATAGCTTAAAGTAGTCTCTTTAAGGGGGAGTTTGTATTTTTTTTTTATATGACACAATGTGTGTGTGATTTTTATGATAAAAATAATATGGATTAGCTGAAGTAAAGACAAAAGCTGTGCACATGTATATACATATATTTTGGCTAGAAGAGAGGGAGGAGACATGTAAAATTGATACCACACTTCATATACTGTTTTCTCATTCTTTATGTTTAGTGACATTATACCCAGAATGTCTTTGCATTTTGTATGAATTTTAGTTCATACAAATAAAAGCTATTAATAAAAGCACACTATCAAAGACATTCGTGTGAGATAATCAGATGTAAGTTTGGGATATCAGCAGCAGAGTTTAAAAAATATCCACAGTGTATCTCAGGAAAAACAGTTTTACAGAATTGATTTACAACATTTTACAGAATTGACTTTTCTTAGTTCAAATCGAGATTACTAGAAAACTTATTTTCAGTTGGAACTGGACACTCTTCCTAATTTTTTGTACTGTTATTCAAAAATTGTTATTTCTAAGCCTGCTAGATAATCCTGAGTACATTGGGAAGTTTAAGATAAGCAATGAAAATTATAGGAAGTGAAAGTATTAAAAAGATAAGTTGGCAGTCATATTAGTGAAGATTGAAGACTTACGTGTCAAAGCAGTGAGCTGCAGTCAGGAGCCATTCCTCACTAATCAGAGATGCTCCACAGAAGTGCATGCCATCCACCTGCAGGCTGGTTTGCCAGGGCCAGTCCGTTTTCTTTGCAACGGTGCCATCTGCAATTCTTTCCATAGTTGGGTAGTCCCTCCCTAAGCCACAGCCTGTCCAAAGGGAGTAAGATTCTTATTTTCATGTTAAAAACATATAAAGGAATGCTTGACATGTTAAAGATAGAGAACAGCAGGTGAGTAGTTTAAGATGTGATGTATGTGCACATGAGAATCCAGCTCCACTATGAAGAGATGAAATCTTGCCATTTACACATGGATGAACCTGGAGATTATGTCAAATGAAGTGAAAATAAATCAGACAAATATTGGATAATTTCACTCAACTGTGGAATATAAGCAAACAAAACCAAGAAGCATGCAAAACAAACCCATGGAAATATGAACAGCATATATAGCAGCAGTATTTAGGTTACTCGCAGAGAGGAGGGGTAAAGGGTAGGAGACTCAAGGGTCTGTGATGAAGTATTAATTGTGCTCTGGTGGTTGGTGTGATGTGAAGATTTACATATGAAGAATCATGAACCTAGTCCCCTAAATCATAGATAGTGTGTAAACCAGTGTTACTTTAATTAAAAAAAAAAAGTTATTTTGCACCCAGGGGAAAAAAAAAGGCACAACCTGTAATGCAAAAAGCAGATACAAATCCTCACTGATGGGGCAGCTACGGTTTCAAAAGACTTTCAAAAATAAAGATAGTGATATTTATAGGTTTGCTTTGCCTTAAAAATTAATTCAAATTATGTAGTAGTAATTATTCACATAAAATATATTAATTTTTAAAGACTAAACTGCTTACCACTTACGTGCTTCATGCAATTTTATCTTAAAACTTGTTTTTTTTTTTTCTTTTTCTTGGTCATGTTCTTATGTATAGTTTATTCAAGTGGTATTTGATAATTTTAAGTGTGGAATGTACATTACTGCTTGCAGAAAAGTAACACTTGGTACTTTTAAAAATATTTGTCTAGCATCATAACTATTAACCACATTACTATAGTAGAAGTGTCAAAAATCATATATTGAAGTTAGTGGGTATCATTTGTCTAATCAAAAATTTCTACCTTAACAAAATATACCAAGTAAATAAAAATATGTAAGATAACTGAAGGATAATAGTTTAAAGAAATCATCACCAAAACTTTCTGTGAGGAAGTCGAGTATATCTACACAGACATGCTCAAATGTTAGCAGTGATTTTTTTCTCCTTGGGGAGAATTCAGTCATGTCTCTAGCCAGAGATATTCCATGTTTCTGGGAAATAGAGAAACTGCAAAAAATAAACTCTAAAAGAATTTTGAGTTTTAGTGATTTTTTTAAATTAATGATTTTCTTAAACTTACGGCTGTTCAGAATGTGCTCCGCTTGTACTTCGTTCATATCTGGAAAATAATCAACATTATGGTCAGCAATGAAATAACCACAGTTTAACATGCTATTTCTACATAGCATGGATGTTTCTGGTTGGAAGGGAGTTGGTCAGGAAACTCTTAATTATAAGTTAATAAAACAAAATATTATAAAGAAGGATCTAGATATAAATTTTACTCTTCTGACTACACTTTGACTCTGAAAATTCTGTTAAATAACCATAAACTCATTGGTATAAAGAAAATGTTTGCTATGAAGCATTGCATCTACTTAAACATCTACTTAAACTTAATTAATGCTAAGTCAATTTATTACATATAAGTTAAAGAGAAGAGGATCTAGGACCATCTTTACATTTATACTACTCCATTTTTGAAAATCATTTCCTTCTGTACTCACTAGCACAGTAGTGTTATAGTATGTATGCATCAAAGATCCCACAATTTATTAAAATCCTGGAATCCCCAAAGATTCTCTGTGGAATTAAAATCCACCAACATACTAAAAATATCATAAAATATATTACTTTATTTTCCTGAAGTAAAACAAATTATAATCAGGGAGTGATCCTCAAAATTATTTGAACTGTTACATATGCCAGTTAGTATAACAAAAAGTACATAAAAGAATACTATTATATTAAATTTGTTTGTATTAGCACTTTAAATGTATTTTGTATGTCTTCCTAAAGGATAGGTTCCATAACTGTTACTGTTTTCATTTTTTAAGAAAACAACAGGACACTGAATTTCAGCAATTTATCCAGGGCTACATTGCTGTGGATAATTTTTTTGCTAAAACAGGTCTATTGATTCTTAGTTTAGGATTCTTTTCACTATTACCTGCAGTCGCTCCTAGAGTTCACTCTACACCTTACTCTATATTCTGTGCTTAAGTGGTTTCTCATACCCCCTGAAAGTCAACTTTTGTTTTTAAAAGTTTACATCTTCTCACAGAAACTAGACTCACATACTTCTAATTTCTATCTTCAAGCTATTTTTTCTTTGACTCATACCAAAACTACAACACAAATTTTCTGTTGATCTAATACACCTGCTCTAGCCCTCTAATTTTTGAGGAGAAGGTCCTGAAGGAAAGCTAATAGGTAACCTGTAGTTTTATGTTAGCTTTATAATCTCCTTTCACAATTTATGTAAATTCTGGTAGAAAATGACAACCTTAGGGTTAATTATTGAATGCTAACAGTAGTCTTGAAATTATAAGGAACACTGTTTAACCTCACACCCTAAACATTTTAACCTTTCTCTTTTTGTCTATATTGCAAATGAAATGGTATCTTTATGTCCTAGCCAGGTACTATCAGGGTCTGGTATCTTCTCCTTTGCCCCCTCCATGCCTGGGTTAGACCTTTACTGTGATGTGTAGAAAGGGTTTGGGTAGTATCATCTAAAATACCAGACCTCCTTCTACTACTAGAGTTCGAATCGTGTTGTATCCTACATCGGAGTTTCTGTATTCACACTGTCCTTACATTCTGGATTCAGATTGGAAAGAGTTTTGTTACAAAAATGCTTAGGCAGTGCAAGAGGCCGCAAGTTAAAAGCAGTCAGGACTCATGCTGGGATAAAAAAACACTTCATTCCACTCTTAATCTGTCTTCAAAACACTTAAGATAAAAATGGCATGATGTAACCTCTGGTGGGCAGCAGTGTCGCCAATATTTACCCTAAGATATCTTCCTTAAAAGATTACAGCAAATTATAAGTAAATACCCTCCCCCCAAGTATCCTGCAAAAATTAATGTTTTACCTAATCTAATTTTGCCTGAACCACTTTTTTCCTTTGTCTAAAACCTTTATTAAAAACTTGTAAAATAATTAAAATTTGCTGGATGATGAATATTTTCATTCAGCCCCAGCCTCTATGGCTGTGTCTATCTCTCTCCTCTGTCCTCTCTTGTACCCTATGTTCAGCTCTCAACAAGGCAGTAAAGATTACTATATCAGTAACAAAGTGCAGGCTTTTACACCATCCATGTTTTAATGAATTCAGACAATTTTACTAAAATCTCTTAAAAATAAAGAAGAAAAGTACTATTGTATTTGAATTATCATATGTCTTGTTTCTTAATTATTCCCATGCTAGCCAAAGAAAGAGAAAAATCTTTATGGTTGATTGGGGGATTGTTTATTATTGTGGAAATGAGTTACTTATTGATTAAGAGTGGTTTCATTTTATGGTGAAATTTAAAAATGCTTTTTTTGGGGTAAATGAGCCTATTGTTAAAATGATAAACTTTAACAAGGGAAAAAAATGGCATTTCTTACCTCTAAGATAAGGTAATGTAGTGTCTATCTTCAGGAAACTTTCATTTTCTTCTAAATTCTGATGCAAAATGTTATAAGCTTGTCTTTTTAAAGCATCTACATTGTGAGCAACAAACTGAAATTTAAGCAATACATCTGTTTTCAAACCATTATTACTTGACCTGGGAAACAAAAACAGAACAAATGAGTAAGGTCAAAACTATATTAATCATCACTTTATTCCTGATTATTTAAATTTTACTTAAAAAGAAATACAACAGATATCTTATACATTTTGTTTTTATGGATCTTTTTCCACTTGATGTACCATATGTGTTACTGCCTGAATTATTCCCTGCTTGATCATACTCAGGGAGGAGAGAGTACCTGAGTGTTCTAGAGTTTTTTCTTTTAGAAATATATAGATCACAAGCACTTGTTAAATTCATCAAATATATAAATATGTATATATGCTTTATATAGATATATAGAGATGTAAATTTCTGATCTTTGAAAATTCATATCTGGCTATTGACTGACAATTGACTGAAAAAATGTGGTATATGTACACAATGAAATACTATGCATCAATCAAGGAGAACAAACATTTGTCATTAGCAGCAACATGGATGGCACTAGAAGGACTCATATTAGCAGAAATAAGCCAAAAAGAGAAAGAGAAATACAGAATGGTCTCACTTATATGATGGACATAGGGAAAAACAAACAAATATGAAAAATTAGAAACAACTAATGGGACTGAACAATGGAGCAAGAGAGGAGGAGGAGGAAGAAGGCAGGGGAGGTGAAGGGCACAAAAGAGCAGAATGGTTAACAGGTGTTAGGGAAGTGGGAAAGTGCCAGGGTACCCAACAAAGTAATATAAATATAAATATACAATATATGCAAAATTTAAAAATAAATTAAATTTAAAAAAAACAGCCATCACAGAGAAGTTGACATTTTCTGTGGATATCTCTTCTATCCTATTCCCCCTTATACATTCCCAGAAATAATAATCAGTACACTGGCTTTGATGTTTGTCATTCCTGTGGTATTTGAAATTTTAAATCACACATCAGTAAATAGTATATTATTTTGCATGGTTTATAATTTTGTAATTATGGTATTTTAGTATGTATACCTATCTGTATATAACTTGTTTTCTTCCCACAAAAAAAGAAAAAAAAAGAAAATGAAGACAGCACTAAAACAATACCTAGTAATTGAGAAGGGTAGTGAATGCTTATTAGAATCTTTAGTTGGAATGCAAGTCTTTTAAGGGGCAACCAATAGACTATATACAATCTCTTTCCAAGTTAAGAAACTCTCTATAGATACTCTATACAAGAGTAATAACAATTAAATGTAGCAAAATTAAATTATTTCTGTATTTGATATATCTAAGAATTTTAGGTCCATTCACTAAACGAATAAGTAAATACTGACTAAATCATACAAAGTTTCATGTTCATTATACAAATTAATTAGTTGTGATTACCTAAAGTTGGCAACATGAGACTTGCTGTAATAACGATTTAAACTGGATCTTTGAAATATATTATCTATCTGAGAAAAGAAAAAAGAGAGTATAAAATTTTGTAAATATAGATTTCACACAATTCAATATATCATGAAAATTCTTGTAAAAAACTAATAGTGATTCAAATGTCATTTACTTCTAAATTTGTTTAAGCTATTGCCAGAAATCTCATCTGGACAAAATGTTTTTGTCATGAAATCTGTTATTAGAAGTTGATATTTGAACAATTTGTCACATGATAAAGATGACTGATAACAAAGACTTGAATTGAGCTAGACATTTTAATGGTCACTATAAAATATAAACAGATTTAGAGGTACAGGGTCCTATTTTCTTTTAAAGCATGATAAAAATGGATGTATTACCTAGAAACATTCAAATTTATTTATAATCTCTGTGGATGTGAATAATGAACCAGTTTTTTAGGTTTAATGAAACCGTTTGCATCATGATTTGATTCTATGGTAACTGTGGGAAAGGAAAATATATAACTTTGGGGTACTCTTTAAAATGAATAATCTCATCAAGAAAAATGCCTAAAATGATTGCTTAGCCTAAGATAAGACTATATGTACCATTTATATATCATTTTTGGTTTTCTGAATGGGATAATTTCTATGTGGTATAAATCCCTAGAAGTTGTTTACTACTAAAAATATATCTTGTTAAAGAATTTCTGGGTTTTATCCACGTATTTATTAGCATTGACTCAAACTGATTGCTCAGATAAAAAGACTGATCATATGCCAAACCTTAAGTAAAACAGTCTTGATAACTACTTGTACAAATCACAAGAGAACCGCTGCCAAATTGTAGACCTGGGTGTATATATGATAAGCAAGTGTTTTGCACCTGTATGATTTGATAGATGAAATTTTCTCTGCTGTAAGTTATCATATTGGATATGTCAGTGAACATAAGTTTTCTGAGAAAGCAATACTCATCAAAAACAACTTACTATGTGTTTTCCTTCTAACTATCTATGTGAAGGGAAATTTTTTAAAAATGTAGTTCCACCACATTTATGTGGTGAAACTAATATGTATTCTTTATTTAAAAAAAATAGAAGGCAAGTAAACACCAAAGATTAATGAAAGTAGAAGAATTAAAATCATTTCTAAAGTACTGTATATAAAACCAGTTAATTATTTTTGGCATTTGTACTTTACATGCATTTATTTATTATGTATGTTATTATATGTTCTGCCTGCCTCCTCTTGTTTTTGTCCCAACTTCATATTTTTTAATTTCCCATTAAATCACAGATCTGTGCACTACATATTACTCATGACAACTGAGCATATAAACAGTCTAGATCATTAAACTCCATAAGAAATATTTAAATTCATTTTAGAAACTGGTTTTAATCTCTTCTAGAGAATGTTAACTAAAACTGGAGCATATATCTTCTAGTGCAAACTAACTGACAATTGTTTTAAATGACCCATCATTTTTGAATGACATTTTAATTGAAAATTATCAAAAGAAGAATGTTCTGTGACATTAAAATTTTGCAAATTCAACGTTCAGTGTTTTATTGAACCATGGTCATATTCATTTGCTGACATATTGTCTATGACTGCTTTTGCACCATGAGACTTGAGTAGTTGCAGAGTGACTCTGCATATGACTATATGATTTGCAAATCCAAAACCATTATTGTCTTGTCTGGCATTTTACAGAAAACATCTACCAATTCATAGTCCAGATTAAAAAACTTCTTTATATTGTATGCTCACTTATGTTCTAGAGGACAGGATCAAATGCTTGTGAGTTAAGTATTTCCTTGATGAGGACGATATACCCTACCATGTGACAGGTGCCATGAGAGACACCAGAAACATAAGAATAAATAGGTTTAGTCCCAGAATAAATGAATTCACAAGCCCAGCAGGGCATCAATGTATAAAATAATAGTGAATCACAAGGCAGCATTTTGTGAGAAAATAGGAACCAAATACTAACATTTATTCGGACTTTTTTTTCTCGTACTGCTTTTTCACTGTACAAATGAATCCTCAGCATAACTCAGAGAGGTGGGTGAAATTATTCTTATGGTTTATAGCTTTTACAGAGTTAATAGCAAAGGATACACATTTAGATTTTCTGACTTCAAAACTTAACCTATCTCTACTATAAAACTTCCCAAACAATATTTTTCTACCCCCATTTTTACTCCCAGTCAAAATTTCCCTAGGATGCCTTTGTTAAAATGTCGTGCCAATCCCCCACAGTTGTATTCTTTAATGTCTTTTATCAGCTTCTCTTTTGGGCTGGGAACTATCTAAAGAAATACTTCTGAGTCTGGTAAGAATGATCTGTCATTTTTGGTTAATGCTAGGCTTAGTAGAAGTTGTATACACAACTTAAAGTCTTCAGTGGAATACTTAGTCTGGGTGTTTCTGTGGCACATATTCAGGAATAAGTGATTCATATAAATTGCCTAGTGGGAAATGCATCAGGGTCATATACACAGTAGGTGCTAAATATATTGTATGCGCTGATAGTGTGTCTGGATGAGTTATATTTCCGGATTACTCCAGTAATTTTTTTTTTAGCATTTAAACTTTTCTGGTTGGACCTACGCTATTCAGTCTTTGGTGCAACTATCCTTTGTTCAAAGTATTCTTCAAATTTTCCTGAGATAAAGTTGGTTAGAACTGTAAGGACAAGCAAATAAACATACATTTAAATTTTAATTTCAGATTAACAATGACTGAATTTTTAGTATAAACCTGTTTCAAATATTACATGAACTATATTCTCATGATAATCTGAAATTAGAATTTAACTGGATATTTTTATCTGGAAACCCTAAAATAAGTGTAATTTGTGTATTCTAAACTCATTTCTTAATATCCTCCACAGTAGTCTGTAAAGTTAGAAATTATGCCTGCAAAGCTCAAAATTACCTCATTATTGACTTTTTGCTCCAGGTCATTTCTAACTTTTGAGTGTTCTACTGAAAAATCAGGATTATATGCAACACTGGGAATTTGGAGAGAGGCTTGATAATAGTAAGTCTTCTGATCTGGAAAGGAGAACAAAAATGAATAATTTCTATTTAGTAGTTTGCATTGTATAAACATTAGGAGTAGAGAGAGTAACATGTAAAAATGCCATGCAACTGGTGAACTACTAAGAATTAAGCATAAAATAGTTATAGCCAGTAACTCCTTCTAATACTTTTTAATACCACACATTCTCACAGTCAAATGGTTGTTAATTGTATTCTGACATAATTATCATCCTCTTAGCGATAATTCATAAACCTAAGCTGCTAAGGAAATAATCACATAATATATTCTCATAAAATGACCTCAGTTAAAATTGCTAGTAAATAAATTTTTACCCTTAGTACATTATTATTAAACTATAAGATAATATGGACTATAAATCCATTGTATTATTCAAGAGATAATAACATATAAACCAAGTCCAGCTTTAAATGAGAGAAGTGATTCTCATATATATATATATAGGATTATCATTTTCCAATTTTACATAAATGTATTTGACATTGCATACTGCAAAGTATACCTAAATTTAGACAAATTATTACAGTGAAAATTGTATTCTAAAGATATTTTAAAATATTAACAATTTTGAAATTGAATGGATCTTCAAAATTTCAAATTACCATGAAATGGATACTTACAAAATGCTAAAAAATAAACAAGGAGACCGATGATTATTGCCAGAACCAACACAACAGCTGTAACAATAAGGGCAATCATCCATGGTTTCAAAGAACTTGTTCTACCCAGTATCGCTGGCCTTTTGAAAGAGAGTAGTATGTTAAAAATAAACATTTTATTAAACACCATAATCTCAGTTTCACATAGTTTTGGTATAGAATACTATTTTCTGAAATTTATGATTAACTTATTGCATTTGATGACATTTAAATATAATTTCTACAAAAATTAGGCAAAATCCATTAAAAACATAACTGAGCATTTTTTGGAAGTAGCAATGGTTTTTAACATTGCATTTAATTTATACAATGTGTATCTATAATGTATATAGATAAACAACTCTTCAGGTGTATGCTATAATGCCACATCTACCACCAAATACTAGTAATTCTCTACCATATTTCATTGAACATCTTCTCTCCCCTCCACTTTATTTCCCTCCACCCATTGTATTCTGATAGCTCCAGTGCCACAGTTAGATTTTCAGGATTTGTTTTGATTTAATTTTTCTGTTCCTTTATTTTGTTTTTCTATATTCCAAACATAAGTGAAAGTATCTGATTTTTATTTTTTCTTCTAATTTATTTCACTTGATATACCCCCCCCCCAGTTCTAACCATAAAGAAAATGGCAAGATTTCATCTTACTAAATATCTAAGTTGTATTCCTTTTTATATATAACTACTACATCTTCTTAACTTACCTGTTGGGTGTTTAAGTTGTTTCCAAACTTGACTATTAATAGTGTTACAATGAAACATAGGGGTGTATATAGCTCTTTGAATTAGTGTTTTTGCATCTTTCGAGTACTGAACTGCTGAATCATACAATAGACTTTTTTTTTAACTTTGAGAAACCTTCATACTGGTTTCCATAAGGACAGGACCAGATCACATTTCCACCAACAATGTAAAAGTAGTCCCAGCTATCTACACCCTCATCAGCACTTGTTTCTGGTCTTATTGATATAGTCCATTCTTACAAGAGTGGTCATCACTTTTATTAATAAATATTATGAGCAATGTTGAACTGATTCACTTGACATTCATTGGATTTCTGTGTGCAAAACACTTTCTGATCCAGATTCACAAAAAATGAGACAAAAGTTCCTCCTATTGAAAGTGGGTAAAAAGAGACTTTCTGTCTTTACTTAACTGTTTACCCCTATCTGCTTGCTTCTTTCTCCAAAGCAGGCTACAAGCAGTTCTTTTACAATTACCTTTAACCTTAACTGGATACAGCTATTTGCCTGCTTCTCTCTACAAAGCAGGCTACACACTCTTCATTAGCATTTTCACTGATCACCTTTACTATTGATATGCAAAAGCCAGCCAACTGCTCTCTGCTTTCAGCTCCAAAAACTGCAAAAAAAAAAAAACCTTTAAAACACAGTTTAAACTTTCCACTCGTAGGTTCTTACCACCATCCCCAGCCTTCTCAACCAAAATATCAAACCAGTGCAAGACTATTAGTACAGTGCAAACTAATTTATTTCTAACAAAGTAATTTCTAATTATCCTATTAACTACAAAAAAAAAACCATGTAAAACTCAAAATACTTTAACATTGTCCAAACCCTTTCTCAGTATTGTCCAAAGTCCTTTCCCAAATTGCCCCCAAATCCTCAGTCTCTCAGTCCTAATCGTCTCACCAATGTCCAAAAAAAGTCCATCTCCAAACGCTTAAAAACATGTTCCTTTAAATGTTCCTCGTTGTCTTCCACGCTGTCTTCTCCTTGTCACCTTCAGGTAGCAAAAACTCCACAGTGCCAAACCAACAAAGTTCACTTTCTTCTCAGGCCTAACTTTTACACAGCCTCTTTCAAACACAAATCAAACTCAGCAAAGCAAACTCCAACACAAAGTTCAAATCTGCAAACTCCTTAACTGCATTCAGCACACATGCTGCTAGCCTGGGCCAGCCAAGGGTTGCAAGCCCTCGGTGGCCACATGGCCAAGCTCACATGGCTCACATCTTTACAAGATGGCCAATTCCCATCTCCTCTCCATATTAAAATCCCAATCCAATTAAATCCTAAATTAAATCAAATCCTTCTCTTTGTTTGCACACCCTTTATATACCCTAATTTCCCGCCTTCCAAAAAATCTGTTACACTTCTTTCTTCCCCCTGCATCCCCCTAAAAAAAAATTCCAGCTAAGGTCATTCTCCCATTTTAACATTACCTGTCCCTAAAACCTGCAATCTTAAACAGGAGACAGTGGGAGGGGGAGGCACACCCTATCACTATCTTCAAGATATATAATCCACAGACACATTAAATTATGCCATAGTGGAATTATGCCCAAGATGCTATGAGATGAGTAGGCAAAAGATCTTTTACTATAGAGAACTTGTTCTTTGAAATGGGATTTGAAGACTGAGAAAAAGGAATTAGAATAGTAACATACATCAAGAGGAAGCAACGTAAGCAAAGATAGGGAGACATGAGACAAGGACAAGGACTTCACTAAAACATAATTGATAAAATAGAACTTAAGAATAAGAGTAGAGGATCATTTAACTAATGAATATATTCCTTAGTTAGCAAATTGTGCATTACTATGTACAAAATGCGAGGAAATATAAAGAGAAATCTTTGCTAGTTCTGCCTTTCAAGGAATTTATAGTCTTATAAAGGAGGAACACAATGTACCCAAACTGCCACCAGTGTTGCACAGAATTTCTGAGAGGCTTTTGGGTAAGTAATATGGTTTATCTTTGAAAAAAAATAATAGCTAAAAATAATGTTAACTTTTGAAAGTTTGAAAATGCTGGACCTAATTTACAATCTACTCTGAGTCAGATAAGGGAAACCATTTATAAAGAGGTAGCTTGTTTTACAAGAAGCTTATCTTCAAAAGAATGTGGTTTCCTGTTGGACAGTTCAGTTCTAAAACTGGAAACATTACTGTGACTAAATTATAGTGTTATGTATAGGTCACAAATGAAATGTTGTTTGAGTTTATTCTCTTCATAGGCAGATATGTCTTGAAATATTTATTCCTAGTTTTTTTAATAGAAAAATTTTCTCTGTGATTTCTAGAAATCTCATCTAAGTATAATTTACACATTGACAGTTGCTGATGATTAATTTCAGTGTTGTTCCAGATTGGTGGATAGCAACTCATTGTCTACTGAACAACATGCCAGTTAGTAGGCAGTTCTAAACTGTTTGCAACACAAAAACTATTTTTAACAGTTTTGCTACAAATGAATTGCTTAAACCTGGCAGGAAGGGAAATGAGATCAAGTCTTTACCATGAGTCAAAATCCAATACAAATTTTGCACTTAAAAGTCAATATAAGACTGTTCTATAGTCTTTCTTTCTTTGAGGTCTCTCTTCCCCTAATCATCCAATTAAAAAGACTTCCTTAACAAGGCTACCCAGCTTTAGTGTACAGGAAAATCCAATTTTAAAGAAACATTCAATAAAAAAGAGATATCGGTGACATCACCTTTGAGACAGACCATGCCAAAGTGAAATTGAGCCATGACAAAAGTTTTTAATTTTGTCCGTTAGTCTAGGAAATCTTTCAGAAAGAGTCAACAGGAAGAGGCAAAGTCAAACTCTTGAAACATGCCTGCTACATTCATTTATGTTATAAGTGGCTTGTTATTCAGATCATCTCACAGTAACTATTGTATCAAACCTCAGCAAAATGGAAAGAACTCTTTTTCTTTTCAGTGTCAGTCATTTTCTTTCCTTGTTACCAAGTCGTACCAGGTACAACTAAGTCCTTTCTTTTAGATAACTTTTAGCACTCATTAATTTTCCATGATTTGTTTTTCAAATGCCTTTTTTTTAATGGTTGTCCTCAATGATTCAAAGGTGAGTAATAAAGGGATTTCTTTCTATCACAGCAATGGCAATTTGACTAAAGGGTTCATGGTTTCTGAAAGAGGTTGTTCTACATAGTGCTACACACAATTGACGTGAGTGAATATCCTGGTTCCCCACTGTAAGTGCCTGGGCAGCCTTGCAAACTCTTTATTCCTCAACTTTCTTACAGAAAGATGGAGGTAATAATTTCTACCTTTCTAAATTAGAAACTTTAGAAAGAAACTGAAACATGGTGAGGGTTTAGGAGTTAGAATTATTTTTATTATTAAAAGCCACTGAGAAAGGGTACTAGAAATTTGTTCATAGAGAGATCAGAGAGAGGAGGTGGTAAGTATATGCTGGATAATGCATGTGCTGCTCATGAAAGAAGGAGGTGAGAACTGGCACCTAGGATCCCAGAACCTGAGGGGCAGCACTTGGTTCACAATATACAAACAACTTGGAAAACAACTTGGCAAGCAACTTGAAAGCCAAGAAAAGACTTGTACATCACCATGGGAGTTATGGTAGAGAGCAGAAATTCTAAACTTAGGGTAAGGAGAGACATCAGAGTCTACAAGAGTAATCCCAGGATTTAGAAGTTGGCATGATGTACTGAGTGTATTTTGGTGCTCCCATGGGGAAAGAATTACTGAATAAAAATAACTGGATATGGGAAGTTTTAAGACCAGACATGATGGGTGAATCATCTAGCTGGGTTTTAATACATAGCCTAGGAAAGATTCAAAGAAAATTGTTGTTATGCAAATATCAGGAGGAGGTAGGTTATTATTCATTATAACAGTTGCTTAGCAATCATGACAATCATCATTTAATTACACCACCAGAATGATTTCAGAAAATGTGTGATGTGGGTAGAAAATACTAAAAGTGCAAAATATTAAATTATGATTTATGCTTCCATTAATGTTTCATGTTCTGCTGAGCGGTGAGTCTTCTTTCTATAACCCCCCATTATGCAAATAAGACAGTGCTTCATAAATGGGAAGTTGGTTTACGTCATAACTAAAGCACTGTTAAAATAACAGGTGGTTTAGTTGATAAGAGTTCAAAAGAGAACAATCAAGTTCAGAGAGGGTTACTGTTCAAAGCTCTCCCTATTAATGCAAATTTGCATGTGAATTTCCATGAGAACCTGTTTCTCAAAGGACATTTTAGAGTTTTGAGGTAATTATACCTGTGGAAGACCAAAAGAAGGTGTATACCATTGATCCTCCTGAACACATTGCCCATGCACTTTGACCAACACTGCTTTGGTTTTGATGGCATATTTTCTTTCTTACTAATGTTTTAAAATTAAGTATCATCTATCCTTATTCATCCCTCTTCCTTATAGTAGTTAACAAAAAAATTGACCTCCACAAGAAAGCTTGGTTTCTTTTAAATATAACAAATTTATGTGTTACTAGTCTTTTTCTAATAGACCATCTCTGTGTCTGACCTTTGGGAAATATTGATAGATGACTTTGACAGCTTTGGTGAATAGTGTCAGAAATGTTTGCATTAAATAATACTATACTTTTTGAGTTTTCAGAGAACAAATGAAGGTGTCCTCTTTGCTACTTTACTTCCTTTTTTCTTGAATAGGTTTATTGAGATAAAATTTACATGCCATACAATTCATTTATTTAAAGAGTACATTTCAGTGGTTTTCAGTATATTCACAAAGTTATATACCCATCAAAATCAATTTGCAAACATTTCATTACCCCAAAAGAAACACATACCCATTAACAGTGACCTTTCCCACCAAATCCTAGATATTTAATTTATTTTGTTTTCAGATATTTGTATATTCTAGACAATTAATATAAGTGGGCTCAAGCATTATGTGGTCTTTCATATCTAGATTCTTTCAGTTAGTGTAATATTTTCATACATGGGATAGTATGGATTAAGACTTCATTTATTTTATTACAAAACAATATTTTTATTTTATGAATATATCATCTTACTTTTTATTCAGTCACTAGTTATGAATATTTGGATTGTTTCTACTTTTGGGCTATTTATGAATAATGAATTATGAGCAGTAATATTCAAATTTTGGGGTGGATGTATATTTTTATTTCTTTTGCATTTTTACCTAAAAAAGGAATTTCTTGATCTTATGATAATTTATTTGAACTTTAGAGAAACTGCTGCACTTTTACAAAGAGACTACAGTATTTTACATTCCCAACAACATATATTAGTGTTTTAATAACTATTCTCACATTCTTTTCTTCTTTTAACTTGATGTCTCATTGTGACTTTCTTTTCTTTGTCTTGGTTCTTCTGCTGAATCTTATTGCATCACTTTCTGCCTTTGTATTTATCTTAATTCCTCTATTTTCTTTTGCTTTATAAAATCCTATTTTAGAAACAAAACTATGTATTAATAGAACCATTCATAATTTTCTCAGCTACTCATTCTCTGAAACTTGAAGTCATGTGACATTTCCCTTTTTGGAATACCTTCACCTAATGAGTTTACATGTAAATGGTTTTTCCTATTTGCCTAGTTCTTTATCTGTTACCACCCTACCTCAGACTTCAAGGCATTTTTATCTGATCATAGAAATGAAAGCCCCCTTCAATATATTCAAAATATTCTGGCAGTGTTACTGCCAGAATTATCTTCCAAATACATAGTTCTGATTATGTGTCTTCATAGTATCAGTATATAGACTAAACTCTTTAATCTTTATTTATTCAATGCAGATAGCTAGACAAATAAGTTCCCTGCTCATGTGAAGTGCAAAGGCTATAGGAGGGAAACTAAAAATGAAGAAGCCAAGAATTAAGTTTCAACTTACAAAAGTAAACACATCAGTGAATAGTGTGTCTGGGAAGTTGAAAAGATAAGTGCTTAGTGCTTAATTAATTAATAGGAAGTCTTCCTTGAAGAGATGACTTTTGAGCTGAGTGATGAACCATGAGAAGTTGTGAGCTTCTAGAAGAACCAGGGAAAGTGCAACCTGATGACAACATATTCCAAGAAATTTAGGATAAGTTATCTTGTTGCGTTCCTGAAAGAAATGAGACCATTATGACCAGCTCATGCAAAGCCCAGCAAAGAGTGGGGAATTTCAGTCAGAGAATAGGCAAGAATTAGATCATGGGAAGGAGAGAGCAAAGTGCAATTAATTCTAAGGGACACAGTAAGTTATTGGACTAGTTTTAATATGGCAAACTTGGTATTTCTAACTTATTTGGGGGTCTCAATGTGTATTTTACTTCTTTTCACACATGCTGTGCTGTTCCTCACATTCCCCACCTATTTTGCTAGCAACATGCCTTCTGCCTAAAATGCTCTCTCTCATTATTTCTAACCTCCTTCTCCCCAGTTGGCAGCATTTCCATTTTGGGAGAAGTTCCAGTGTGCTACTCTAATTTCTCTCCACCTTTAATGGCAATTCATTTCTCAGTTCTCCACCACCATCTTAAAGTACCTTATGTTATTTAATTTCCCTCTATTTTGTTGTATTGGCCATGCTTTATCTTCTCTTCTAACTATTTGTACCAGTGACCTTGTCTTCTATATGTTAGTTGCATAATCTTATGTTCTATATCTTGTCATAACCTCAAGTTCTCCATAATATTAATTTTAATCATCCAACTCCTCTTTGTCATTGTTCTAGCTCATTGCCTTAGTACCCTGTTCTAGAGACTCTATTCATACCAAATCTTGAATATCTGGCATCACTCCATGTCAACATTACTCTCACACCTAGAATAAATCCCATCATGTGTTAGTCATAATTGTCCTCTATTATCATCCATTTTCACTTTGTCCAGTCCTGATTAAGTACATTTTTCTGCCCACTTTGTTTTTATACAATGAAGCAGGAAAAAAAATGTTGATGAGTCTCATTTTAAATACGGAACCACTAAACTTAAGTTGGCCCATGAGGCATACTGGTCTCATTTTAATTTAGTTACTCTCACTTTCTTCTACTGTAAGAAATAGAAAATTTTTTCATTCTTCTTAATTCAAATTTCCAGTGCCTCCTCCATTCTCACCCTCAGCTTATGACCTTGATTTTCTTTCACTGAGAAAGTAGACAGAACCAAAAGAGAGTATCCACAAGCTCCCACTAACCTATCTGTTACTCTTTGTACCCTTATATGTCTTATTTCTATGGTCAAGTTATTTTGTTCCTACAGTAATGTTTAACACAGTACTTGGCCAACAATAGTCAATAAATCCTGGCTAATTCATGGAACTGACATTGCTCTGTTTCTGCAGACCTTGAAATTTGAAGAAAGGAGTGTGGGCTAGGGAATGAGAAGATTGGATCCCAGACTTAGCTTCATCCAATTAATTGCTAACAATCACACTGGAAAGGAGGAGTCAAAAATTAATATCACTACATAAATAATTAAGAGGAAAATATGTACCTATTGTACAACTGGGTTTTTCATTGTCTCACTCTTCTGCATAATCTGGTCTGTATGTGATCTACCACATATTAAAAAAAAATTCAAACTCATAAGCGAGAAAGAAGTGGATAGTTACCTATTCAATGGCATGCATCTTCATGTATTATTATGGGTCAGATACTTAAGAGAATGTTATAATACATAGTTTATGAAATTTTACATGATAGTCCATCTCTTCAAGCCAGTCGTACATATTGTACATAGATTTAAACAAAAAATAAGAAAAGTTTCTCTGGCTTATTTTCAGACAAAATGCCTTTATACTCACTGGTCATGTGACCTCATCTCATTTACCAGAGCCTAAGTTTATTAAAGTACTAAATGAAGATGATCCCTACAGAGACATTATGAGAATGAAAAAGAGAAGTATCCATCCAATGTTCTCAAACTTGATAAAGAAGTGGCTGTGCTTGATTGATCCTGCTGAATAAAATTAGATGATTTGAACTTGCAAATAATTGATAACTGCTCTGACCATGGGAATAGAAGTATCACCTATATCATAGATTTCTGCTTCCACAGTAACCAAGGATTCTCTGACCAAATAGTTCTCTTGTTCCCAGTTCCTATTACTCATATTTAAGTGGCAATATATCCACCAGAAGGTGGCAATTTAACTTTAGTTAAGAATAAATGATATTTTGCAAAGAAAACTTTAACACACTGCTAAAAGAGATAGAAGAAGACATAAGGAAATGGAAAGACATTCCCTGCTCATGAATTGGAAGAATTAACATCATCAAAATGGCTATCCTACCAAAAGTAATCTACAGATTCAATGCAATCCCTATAAAAACTCCAATGGCATTTTTAAAGAGATAGAACAAAAATTATTGAAATTCATATGGAATAACAAAAGACCTCCTGACCAAAAACTCCTGACCAAAAAAAGAGTAAATGAAGTTATTACTATTCCTGACTTAAAATTATACTACAAAGTCATAGTAATTAAAATAGCTTGTTACTGGTACAGAAAGAAACCATCAGATCAATGGAACAGAATTGAGTGCCCTAAGATAAAACCACACATATATAGTCAACTAACCTTTGACAAAGAAGTGAAAAACTTATTTTGGAACAAGGACACCCTCTTCAATAAATGGTACTGGAAAAACTGGGTCAAGACATCCAAAAAAATGACCAAGACAACTCCTTCACACCATATACAAAAACCAACTCAAAATGGATAGAAGACTTGGCTAAGACCTGAAACCATAAAATACATAGAGGAAAATTTGTGCAAAACTCTTTGTGAATTACACTTAAAAAATCCATTTCTGGCCACATTTTACAACTGGCAAAAAAATGAAGGAAAACACAAATAGCTGGGACTACATCAAACTAAAAAGCTATGTACAACAAAAGAGACAACAGACAGAACGAAAGAAACCCAACCGAGTGGGAAAAATTTTTGCCCTCCACAAAAGTGATAAGGGTTTGGTAATGAAGATCCACAAGGAACTCACACAACTTAACGAAAACAAAACAAGAAGCCCAGTCAAAAAAATGGGGAGAACTAAAAAGACACTTCTCCAAAGAGGAAATACAAATGGCCAACAGACACATGAAAAAATGCTCAAGGTCACTAGCAATCAGGGAAATGCAAATCAAAACCACAATGAGATACCACCTCACACCAGCAAGTATGGCTCACGTTAAAAAAGAAAGGGGCAACAAGTGCTGGTGTGGATGTGGAGTGGCATTCCCACTGCTGGTAGGACTGTAAACTGGTCCAGTCACTGTGGAAAGCAGTGTGGAGGACCTCAAACTAATGAAAATGGAACTACCATTCCACCCAGCAATTGCTCTTTTGGGAATCTACCCAAAGGAGACCTCAATACTTACATAAAGGGACACATGTGCACAGATGTTTACTGCAGCACTATTTATAATTGCAAGGACATGGAAACAACGCAAACATTCCAAAACAGATGAATGGAAGAAAAAGATGTGATCTATATACACAATGGAATATTACTCATCAATTAAAAATGACAAATTTGATGAATTTATGGTAACATGGATGTACTTAGAAAAAATCATATTAGCAGAAACAAGTCAGAAAGAAAAAGACAGAAACCAAATGATTTCACTAATATGTGGGACAAAGGAAAGACAGACAAAAGATCAGGAGGAAAAGAAAACAAGCTAACAACCAGACTAAAATACACAACTCACAGGGGGTGGAGGTGGGGAGGGAGATGAGTGGAAGCGGCCAGGGAGAGGAGGTGGTGGGTGAACCCCAGACAATACAAAGACGTGAAATGTATGTAAAAATTAAAAAATAAATAAAAAAGAATAAGTGGTATTTGTATATATCTGATGATATATTTTCTTCAGATTATATATATATATATATATATATATATTCATTCATGTATATATCTATCTTCATTGGTAGGAGTTCTTCCTCTCTGCGTCTGATATATTTTCACAGTGTAATAAGAACCTCATGATGGAGTTCTAAAGTCTTAGGGCCCCTGAAAAGTAGGGTGTGCTCCATTACTTAATGTTGCCTCACCTATTCCAAACAGGTTTGTGAGAGCAAAGCCTGAGGTATAAGGGTGAAGCACAGGCACCTGACAGTAACAATAGTGATGATAACAGCTTTCTTTTATATAGTGATTTATAGTTTTAAAGAGATTTTTAACATACTTTGTAATACTTGAACCACCTGACGTCTATGTAAGATTCATATGGTAAATTCTATGATGCCCATTTTTTAATTGAGTAAAAGGAAGTTGCACAGGAATATAAAAGCACTTATTGGTGGAACCACCTAAGTCCTCTGTCTTCTACTTTTGAGCATTTTCCTTCAGCCAACAAAGGTCCTAATCTACAATGACCAGGATAATGACTAAAGGAATATGTTTGAAAAATAGAAATTTGGAAACAGGTAATTTTGTTGATCAGAAATCCATATTACTAAATAATTTTATTTTCAGCTAAGATCTGGGATTCTGGAAGAGTATGGGAGAGTAGTGCTTGCAGCAGCTAAGAGTTACTGGTTCTATGTGAATTAATCATAGCAGTCAGAGCCTTCTAGTCAAACTGCCCGACAGAACATGGAGATAGGTGCTCAGGTCACATGGTGTATGTCTCAAGATGATGAGGTCACAGATTGCCTAGACTGTGGCCTTCAGGGCACGACAGGAAAGATGAAGATAGGAAAATGGTTATTTCTACTGAAGAAACCTAAAGTCCTTTGGTGAGTAATATCAATTTGCTTGTAAGGAGGACACAATAAAACTATTCAGTCTTCTTTGGAAATGTAGGTAGGAATTAAGTTCAAAGTGTAAAAAAAAGCCTCGAAAATCATCTTGTTACTTACTAATACATGTGTCTGACACAAGGGTTATAATCAAATCCTACACTGACATAATAAATTCTTCTCAAAGGTACCTCCTGGCACACATAAGCCAGCAAAATATTCATTAGTACTGTGTTGTTAGTAGTATGTATAACAATTTTATTAAGGTGAAAAAAAATCTTAGATGCTATTTACACTAAAAAGTTGATCATGACATTTACCTGTAAAAATACTTAGCTATATATAAAGCAGTTATGTTTATGTTTTGTTATTATTCAAATGAAACATAAAAAATAATGTATACATAGTATGTGTATAAATAATATGATATAGCATTCACTGCATTTGTAATGACCACTTTTACCCTTGTAATTGTTTGTTGTCCTTATGTTGTTTATTTCAAATATAATTGCAGAGGTAAAAATAGATCTTCAGTTTGGTCTAAAGACACATAACTATCAGCTAGAAGAGTCTTGACTGAGTTAGGTGTTCTGACACTAAACCCAGTGCTTCTTCCATACTGTTTGCTATGACCTATTTACACTGTAATGGAAATATCTCAGTAAGCTGGATCTTAATTTATTAGTTTTTTCATGAATTTAGAGGATCTTAGCGAGGGCATGAATATTTTCCTAGAAAGTTGGTATTTGAACTTGAATGCACAAAGTATAGAAAATAGCATTTATAGGTTTGAAAGTCTTGGCAAATTCAGATGGCTACTGTATAAACAATAGTTAACTACAGCATTTTAAAAAATAATAATGGTAACAATTAAGCATAAAAAATCAAATTACTCATAGAAAATTTTCCTGCCTTGTCTCTAATATATTTTTGTGTTTACATATAAAGCACTTAATTAAGTGCCTTCTTAATAAAGTCATAAAATGAGCATTTGTTTTAAAAATAAGAACTGATAATTTGAATTTTTCTTGAAGATATCAACCTGATCAAAAACAAAAACAAAATACTGTTATATTAGCTAAGGAGCATCTTTCATTATTAGTTTGCCAAAAATGCCCAGACTACAACTGTTCTTTTCTGCTTTCCTGTTTATAAAGAATATTCTCATCTTTAAGACATCGCTCACTCAAGTGTCCTAGGTAAACTGTTTATTTTTCTGTCATATTTAAAATTGACTGATGGGTTTGAAGAACTCATAGATTGGAAGAGCTGAAGAAAAAAAGAAGAAAAGCTAATGCATTAGAAGTACTAAGATGTAAGATGGAAGGTGGGGTTCTATAAGTTGTTGAAATTCCCTAAATTTCCATTGTAGTCATAATCAACTTTTTGCATTAAAAGTTTTGCTTTAAAAGTTTTATTAAATTTTTTAGTCATTTAACATAGACAATTATTCACTGAAAATATTCACCAATTGCTGAGATTGCTATATTGTTTTCTCTGATATGCATTAAAATAAATCCTACTTAATGACAGCTAATAGATCACCAGCAATTTATGAATATTGATCTTTCAGTACACGCTACTAAAGTATATTGAGTATACTTGTGATTAGCATTTATTAAATTTTAAATTTTATTATATTTGTTACTTTTTGTTCTACCTTCCTCCTCTTTTCTTCTCTCTTTTCCCCTTTAGCAGAAGTCATATTTATTTCACTCCTTTACCACATGCCCAATTGTCCTTGGTAACAACTGCATATATAGTTGAAATTAACTCTCTGCTCATATTTTTTAATCATTTAGATTTTTTTCTCACTTTCACACATAGGAAACTCATTGAGTTCAAAAGTGATTCAAATATTGATATTTTCATACATTTCAACCTAATGGATTGTAAAACTTGGGTGCACTACAAGCATCCTCTTTAGAGTATAAATGGATGTGGGGGGTTGTTTGTTTGATGCCAGGAATTAAGGATTTGTCATTTAATTGAGCAATCATATTGTTTCTATGAAGTAATGGATGCATATAAGGGCCAGTGATGAGAACTGGAAGTGTGAACTGAAAGTACTTGGAAATAGGTATTATGGAAAAGTGACATACAGAATAAGGAAATGTAGCAGAAATAGTGAGTAGAGGAATTGGCATATTTCTAAGATTTTCTCCAGCATTTTTCACTGGTTTTGAGAGGTAACTGTTCACAGAGTTGTAGTCCCTGTAAAATTTGGCAAGGCTGAGTGATGAAAGAAATAGAAAAGTTATTAAAGTTTTAAAAGTTTTATTAAAATAAAACTTATTAAAAGAACTTATTATAAAGCATGATTTAAAATATTGCTCAAATGTTACACCTGTGGATCACAAGGTAAACAAAGGGTGTGTGTGTGTGTTTGTGTGTGTGTATGTCTGTGCATGGTGTGATTGTTGTGGGTGGCAACTGATGGATTTGAAGAATTCATAGACTGCAGGTTCTGAGGGAAAAAAATAAAACCTAATGCATTAGAAGTATTAAGACTGTAAGAAGGAAGGTGAGAATAGTGACAGTTGTCAAAAGCTGTGATTCAGAGAAAGAGTAACTGAGTTATGACAAAGTCCAGGGTGTGGCTATGAGACAATTACTTGAAGATAAGTTGAAAAGATCAAGGAAATAAATACCGAGGATGTTTATCATCCACATAGGCTCTGAAACTACCTAGGGTATATATAGTTTGAATTAGAAAAAAATGCAAGTGTTAGCTTTCAGTAAATAGTGAGTATAATCATACTTCCATAAATGCTGTGATAAGAAGGGAAGAGGATGGAGAGTAGAAAAAATGCAAACTTCAAAGGAACAGTTCAGCTTACAAGTGTGGAGAATAATAGCCCACAGTGGCATTAAGGAGTGAAGAAGACAAAGATTAAACTCAAATGATAAATCCTTACTTGAGAGGGCTGTGAAAAAAAGACAAATGCTATGTCATAGGAAAGAACTGTATTTCAATTCCCAGAGAATGTTCAACAAAAAGTTTAGCATATTGACTAGTCTATTTATCATGGCATGACAAATTGGCATGACAGCACAGAAAATAATTTATCCTAAGAAAACAATTTTGAAAGTGGCACAAATTAGCCAAAAAAATTCATTATTACTGTATTGTGTCATATGTGTAGCAATTTTATTAAGATAAAAAATAGAGAATATTTACACTAAAAAGTCTATTATGACATTTTCCTGTAAAAATACTTAACTATACATATAGAGATACATTTGTGATTTGCTAATATTCAAATGAGGTATAAAAAATGAATGTATACATAGTTTGTGTATAAATGTTCTGATGAAGCATTCATTGCATTTTTAAAACTGGAATTGTGTAGTTTCATATTAACATTTATATTAATATGTATTTATTTGAGGGACTGGCTGTTTTATCACTTATTTTAAATCTAGTTCCAGTTATGCATTGACATTGCTGAACTCCTAAGACCAAAGGCAATATGAAGATGAGGGAAGTCTCATTTTTAGACAAGTTTGATTTCCCAATTAAAATCATTGTAACCTATTTTCTAATTAACATATTCACTTAATGAATATTCACTTGTTTCTATTGTTATAATTCAATCTTGATTTTAACAATCAATTTGGGAAATAAATCCACAGATAAGTGTTACTGCTTGAAAAGTAACTAGTATTTTTGTGTTAGGGAAAGAGATATAAAATTTATATATTTCATATACAACTCATCTCTTTGTAAGGTAACATTAAAATACACAACTTAGAAAGATTACAAGTAGCCCTATATGTTCTAAACAATAAGCTTAGGGAAATTTCTTTCTTTTTTGTCTCATCCTTTCACTCCCAGTTTTACCCTCTGGCCATATTTTTCCTCCCTCTCTCTGTAATTAGCTCATCTTCACATGAAATTTCCAATTAAAATTCATAATGTTAAATTTTTATAATAAAAAGTTGTTAGCATGGTTTGCCTAGAGAGTATTAACATTACCATGTTACTGTTTTCTCCAAGATAATAAATAGACATTTAAATTCCTAATACCAGATAAATTTTTGAATGAAAAACTACAAAAATGAGATAAATCTTTCATATGAAATAAAATGAAACTTACCGATACATGACGCTCTGTTGGGAATGCAAACTCTTCCACCTCTGTGCTGCTTTGTGATTTCTCATTGAATGAGTAGCATCCTGAACATTCTTTCAGACTTGTAAGCAGGCTAAAGAAAGAATGCTTAAGGATTTAAAGTAAACTAGTTTGACAAGTTGGGATAGGTAAACTTTAGCCAATTGTGTAGTTTGAGATGAAGAATCACTTGATTGGTTTTTGTTACAGGAAGTAAAAATTTCCTGGTTCTGCATAATTAAAATGAAATGAGAAATATGTCGCATCCAAAACCTAAACAACATCCTTGAATACTTTGAGAAGTTTTGTTTGTCTTTCAAGAGGTGGAAGTCTTTCTTCCGAGTCAATCCAAGTCTGGTCTTTAAGCTATGAGTAAAACAAGATCAGAGTTTTCTATAAAATGTTTGACATGCCCTTGAATTGTTTTTCTTAGTGTAATATGGATACTCATTTCTTCCCACTTATTCATTTGAGTCAAAAAGGGAATTCAGCTTTAAGGTGGGAAAATAAAATTATATTTGTGCCAACTATTATTTTAAAGGGATTCATTAAAGGGATCCTTATCCAAATGTATCCCTTTTTTTGCTAAGGTAGAGTCTACCTTCTTTGGTTAACCAAAGTTTTCTTCTCAGTTCCTGCAATCATTTTATTTTATTTTTTCATTATGCCTTTGTACATCTTCATTATGCCTAAAATATACTTTCTTTTATGGCAGGTCCCAATTAAAAACCCACCTCTCTGTAAAATTCCAGAGAGGAATTAGAAATTAATTAGAAAGTGTATACATAGGAACCATAGACTCTTGTGGTTTGTAATCTAACTGCTCCAGATGTTTCACTCTAACTTTCATGTTAGCTTTCATACTACCTGAACAACATTGAACTCATGATTTCCCTCCATGTAGGCATCTAGTTTTAAGTTTGCTTATTGCAGGCTTATAGACACATTTCACTTGTCAATTTAAAAAAAAAAAAAAAAAGATGAGACCAAACTCTGACACTTTGCAAACCCTGCAAACATTTGACATTCAATACTTTGAGTTTTTGGTTTAGTCAGTCAATATTAATGTTCATATTTCAATCCTTCTTTTAAGTTGAAAAAGGTTTTTTTAATCAAGCAGGAATATATAATTAAAATCAATGAATGAACATATGGAGAAATATTTAAGTTGACTAAGAAATAAAAAAATTACACCTTTATCAATTTTCTATTACTGTGTAACAGTTTACCACAAATTTAGCCACTTAAAACAAGAAACAGTATAAATCATTACTCTGTAATTCAGAAATCTAGGGTAATTCAGTTCATTCTCTGCTTAATATCACAAAAGCTAAAATCCAGGTGTGAATTTCACTAGATTCTTTGCTAGAGATTGAATTGAAGATTCACTGACTAGTTTATTCAGGTTTTTGACAGAACTTCACTGTTTGCAGAAACATGGTCCTGTTTCTTTGCTGCCTGTCAGTATGGATTACCCTTGACTTTTAGAATCCTTTGATGAATTCCCCCTTCCCCCAGCTTCAAACAGCAGCAGTGGATTTTCTCACAGTTAGGAAGCTCTTTGATATTTCTGCTAACAGGAAAAGAAAATTTTCTGTCTCTAAAGGGTTAGATGAAATCCACCTGGAGAATCTCTAATTGGAGCAATGCTTGCAGTGAGAATGGGGCAGATCTTCGAGGACCATTTTAGAATTCTACCCACCATAATACCAAATGAAATCATTTTCCAATTTTTGAAGTATATATTTAATAATGTTAGTAACTCTTATAATTCAACATTCACATATTTGCAATATGAGCTATTGATAATCTAGTTTACTAGAATCAACTTACTGAGTTGATAAAGAAGGAAGAAATTCTATGCAAAGGAATTCATTTGTGCATAGGATGTCACAGCATGCTTTGGACACACAAATATATTTTTTTAAAAACTAAATGAAAAATTATTGCAAAAAAGAAAAACATCAATTGAAAGAGATTAGACTACAAACTGGGAAGATGATAATCATTCAATTTTTATAGGTCAATGAAGATAATTTTGTCTTTGCCATTTAGATCAAACCCTCTTAATTTACTTACATTCAATGTTCAGGGCATTCTTTGGCTGTCTGGTGAAGACTGTGGATCCTGTCTAATAATATTGTTTCCAGATGTATAAAATAGAATACATAGAATTATACAGAAACCAATAGATGACAATATAATTATCAAAATATTTTAAAATTGTGATATAGTAATAAGTAAACTTCTCTATTAATATTTAATAACAGGATATAACATTGGGTTTAATAAAATAATTTCAAAGTTGTGATTAGTATAAAAATAATTTGTTACATGTACCCTAAATGTTAAATAAAAGTAAAGTATCTGTGATATTTTTGGTTGTCACTGACAACAGCTAATGGTTTTGATGTTATAAATGAAAGAAATAGTAAATTTATGTTAAAAATAAAAATGAAATATTTTTCCTTTTCTGGGTGGTGAATTTTAGATTAATGATTGTTTCAGTAGAAGATAGCAGAATTATAGGTATTTGAAGCAGAAGTGCAGGAGAATGAACTCAAAGACCAGAAGAAGAAAGGTGAAGATGAGGTTCTTCCAACAGAGATTTTAGGAGTGATAAAGAATTTAAAGTAAAATAGATTTATGAGTTCAAAGAAATAAGGGTGAGTGTCCACTTTGATGTTGAAATTAACCAAAAAGTGAAGATAGGAGTTATCCAGAGAAATCTGTTTCAAGCTAAATGCCTATTACCTCAATAAATTTGGAAGTAAATATAAG
This sequence comes from Uropsilus gracilis, assembly GCA_004024945.1. Taxonomy (NCBI): domain Eukaryota; kingdom Metazoa; phylum Chordata; class Mammalia; order Eulipotyphla; family Talpidae; genus Uropsilus; species Uropsilus gracilis. The sequence continues at coordinate 80,505 of PVHY01003267.1, read as the reverse complement.
TTTGGTAGCATTGTGATGAGTAACATGCTTATCTATGTAATATGTTATACATTTTTATAACAGTGTGTACCAATAATTGCTGTGAGATTGTAAAAATATGTGGAGGCTCTTAGAAGTTGAAAGAATTTGGGCTCAATATTGGAGCCAGAGAGAAAGAGCAAGACTACAATCAGAGAACTACAGTTAAGTGATAATTTAGACAGCAACATCCAGACTTTAGTTAAGATCAGGCGGAAGCACCTTGTGAAAAGTTTGTTGATATAGTAACTTTTTTAAAAAAGAAGCAAGGAGCAGCCAGGCATGGTGTGCATGCCTGCAGTTCAAGCTTTGGGAGGCAAGAGACCTGGGATCACTTGAGTTCGCAGGTTCGAGACTACCCTGGACAACATAGCAAGACCTGGTCTTGAAAAAGCAGCCAGGCATGGTGGCGGAAGCCTGTAATCCCAGCTGCCTGGGAGGCTGAGGCTGGGGATCGCTTGAGAGTACGGGATTGGGACTACTCCTGGCAACATAGTTAGACCTAGTCTCAAAAAAAAAAAAAAAAAAAAAAAAAAAAGAAGCAGCAGCAAGGACTCAGTAAGACCAGCTGAAAAAGAAGGTAGTAGAGATCTTAAACTAGTAGGGAAGACAAACAGCAAATGAGAAGCAGGAATGCTACAAGAATTATGGGAAAGAAACAAAAAAAAGAGGAAAGAATAGTTGGTCAGAGTTGTCTTCATTTGGTGTCAGGTTAGAAGGTTCATGGAGCGTGGATGGGAAGGATACATACTTAAGTTTCATGACCCTGGTATAAATTTTTTTTAGTTGATAGCAGGTCAGTCTAACACTATGGCAAAAGATTTTACAGTGATGTATCAACTCAAAGATATCCATTAGGAAGAATTATACTAAATATCCAGTAATTATAAAATATGTAGTATTTTACCCAAATAAACTGTTTGCAGTCAGTCTAATGGATTTGACTTTTCTTTCAAAATAATGGATTTGACCTTTCTTTCAAAATAATGTGTCAAAACAAAAGGATGATTCAGACAAGTTGAACAGCTTTTTTTTTTTTTTTCATGAAAATATAGCACTCACAAGAAAGAAGGAAAGCCCAGGCTTATTTTTTTTTCCAATCACAATGTATTTGTAAAATTCATAGAGAAATGGTACTAATTAGTAATAATAGTGATACTATAAAAAATTCTTTACAATCTTAAAGCATTCACAGCATCATTTGTACAGATATTCGTTTACAATAACATGCTTTGCCTTTTAGCAAATTTTAAGCATTCTTTGACTTTTCAAGTTTATGACTAAAGAGGAAAGTCTCACAACAATGCCATGAGGGGAAAACATGGGGTAAAGGGTACCGTGTGATTCCTATAATATCACTCAGTATGTCAGGCAGCAAACCAAAAATAAGACACTCATTCTGAAAACTATCACCTTTACAATTTCTCAGATTAACATATATGCACATTCCTCTCACTTGTTAAAATGTCACTGCATTGAATGAATTCAGCACTGATCTTTTTCATTCAATGTGCAGTGTGACACACATTTACATCCAAAAGGTTCTCACAGTCTTATGAAATATAAATACAGTAACACAAAAACATGTACTCATTGTTAGCAAAGTTACATAGTAAAAAGGATTTTTTTCTAGGCAAATTTGTTTTCCTGTTTCTACCATAGGCTACATTTAGTTTTAATATAAAAAAGATTTATCATCAATCAAGCACATCTTGAATTGCTAAATATTCTCCAGAAAAGTCATAATTTCTCTCTAGAAAAAAAAGGTGAGGATTTAAGATTTTACTCTGCATGTTTGGTGATATTTAGTCATTAGTAGTCATCAACTCAGAAATTTGGTGACATTTATTATTTCAAAGGAGAATATGTGTTGATGACTTGATTTTTTTGATATTTTAATACTGAGATGTTAATAGCAGCCAGAAATTATTTTAGTTCTATTTACCTTGTTTATATTTCTGTATATATATGTAAATACACATACATATACACAAATAAAACTTTCAATCATTAAACAGATTTTTCTTGGACAGATAAAAGCAACAAATATGCCATAAGTTCTCATAGTTGAAAGATAGAGTAGATGAATACAGTTTTTTCTCTATGGTCACAACCCCAGGTATGATGACCAGGTACCCCAAATCTACTTGTCTATAAGCAGATATCATTCAAAATATATTGAAATTAATGAGTGAATTTGAAATTCTAGAGGTTGTCTAGCTTGTCTTCCCCCCCCCCCCAATATAATTTAAAGCACTCCAGAATGGTTTTTAAAGAAGGAAGAGAGAGTTCTGAGAAGTATATTTTTGATGTAAGAGTAGATTTATTTCTGGGTTCTCCATTTTATTCCATTTTTTTGAGTGTATATGGCAACACCACAATGCTTTAGTTTTGCTATAGCTTTGTACTAAATTAGAACTCAGAGTAGAATAGTTCCCTTCTCCCCCTTTTGGGGGGCTTAGAAGTACTAACTTTGTATTTGGGTATTTGGGATCCATATACATTTGTTGTTTCCATATAGATTTTAATAGCGTTTGTGCTATTTCTTTGAAGAATGCCATTTAAAGTTTGATAGGGATTGCATTAAATATGTATTTTGCTTCGGGTAAGCTGGCTATTTTAACGATGTAATTCTTCTGATCTATAAACAGGGAAGGAATAAAGATCCATTTCTCTGTGTGTGTGTGTGTGTGTGTGTTTTAAGGATTCTTTAATACCCTCATTGTACAGGTCCTTCACCTCTTTTGTTAAATTTACTCCTTTGTTTTTAATACTTTTGATGCAATAGTAAAAGGAGATTGTTATTCTATAACAAAGGAAGTAGGAGCATATTTTAGAAAAAGAAAAGTCTAACAAATGGTGTAAGGAAAACTGACTAGCTCATGCAGAGGAATGAAACTAGACTATCTTATATGCAAAGAAAAATTAATCCAAAATGAGCTAAATATTTGGATGAAAGATCTTAAGCCATAGAACACAAAGAAAAAAAACAGGCAAAGCACTCCATAGCATTGAATTTAGTGATATATTGAGGAATCAACTCCTATGACATGGTGAGAGAAAAGCAAAAATAAATAAACAGTGCTATGTCAAGCTGAAAAGCTCCTACAAGAGAAACTATTTTCATAGTGAAAAAACACCCACTGAGTGAAAGAAAACATATGTAAACCATACATCTCACAGGAAACTAATATCCAAGTTCTACAAAAAGCTAATACAATTGAACAACAAAAAGCACCCCCCCCCCGAAAAAAAAAAATATGGGTAGAAGGCTTCAAGAGACTTTACCAGAAAAGTCATATAGCTGATCAATAGGCATATGAAGAAAGGCTCATCATCATCATAAAGGAAATTCAAATCAAAACCATGAGATACCTTCTCATACCTGTGAGCGTGACCTTTATCATGAGGTCCAGTAACAACAATATGTCAAGGATGCAGAGTAAAAGGACCCCTTGTATACTTCTGATAGGAATATGGACTGGTTCAGCCCCCATGGAAAAAAGCATGAAGATTTTTCAAAATATTGAAAATAGATCAATCATAATTAAGCCATTCCACTCTTAGGTATCTACACAAGGAATGCAAAAACACTAATTCCAAGGAATATGCACTCCAATGTTCACTGCAGTGTTATTTATAGTAATCAAGTTACTGAAACAATGTAAGTGTCCAAGGACAGATAACTAAATTAAGACTGTGTGGTATTCTATCTGCAATGGAATACCACTTAACTGTTAAAAAAAAAAAAAAAGACGAAATCAATGCCATTTGTCACAAACAGGGGTGAAACTGGAGAGGAATACACTAAATGAAGCCTGTCAGAATGTGAAAGGCAAAAGCCAAATGGTTTTTTTCACATGCATAATACAGAGAAATAAAACAGTCAGTCAACATGAAGCAAAATCAACCCCTAGAAATCTGATTGTAAAACTGAGGATACCAGAAGAGAATAGGAGAGTGGAGAGGGTAGTGAGGAGGAGGCATATGGACTGAGAACTATGGGTGCTTTTTTGTGAGCATAGTGCGGTATTACACATCTGAACAGGTGGGTTTTATATTTCTGAGTCATTTACAATGCTGTAAACCAACATTCCCTCTATAAAAATTATTCAAAATTTAAAAACATAAAAAGTATATTATTTTATTGAGTTCAATGCACATTAGTAATTAATAGCTGCTATTTCATATTGAGAGCTTGTTCTGTGCACTGTTCCAAGTTCTTTACGTTCACTAGTACATTAATCCTCATAAAATAGCACATGAGACAGGTATTAGTAGAGAGATAAAAGAACCAATCACAGAGATGTTAAGAAATCTGGAAAAAAAAAAAAAAAACACGCACAGCCCAACATGAAAGAGCCAAAATTTAAGACTGAGTAGCACAATTCCAAAGTCTTCCTCTCCTCCACTACACTTTGAGCTAGATGTAAGCCCCGAGCTTATTTAGCAAAAAAGCTCATTTAACAAATTATTATGATTGATGTTAAAACTCATGGGGGCATTACTTTCCGTAGTAGCTAACATTTATGTTGAGCATAGTACATATCAGGCACTGTCATGTGTGTTTAAAAAAATCAGTTCTATTATTCTAACATTCTGATATACATCTGACCTGTGAGGAAACTGAAGGCTTACAAAAGCAGCAGTTACCATTTCTGAGGTAGACATTTCTAAATAAATAAATAACTGGATAGATCATTCAATCAAAAAAATGTTAAGATTGTCCTGTTATTTAACTCACTTGATACCAAGTGGTTAGCCTAGGTCCCACAGGTTTTTTTTATCCTCTTTGTATACATAGGAAAAAACTCCCAAGAATTCCTTTGGCCCCTTTATAGTCTAACTCCAATTCATACATGGAAGGCAAGATGCTGTCATATAATGAATCAGAAATGTTTAGTAATGCAACATGTGTCCCAAGGGTAGTGCTTGTGGGTATAACAATGCTAACAGCAAGTTCAGACACACAACATATTTTAAACAGCAACTTTGATGTTGGTGATATTGCTCTGTATTATGATTTATAAATATAGGTTAGAGATCAAGTTATGTTGCAAAATCCCATGCTTTTCCATTCTAACTACTGAATATCCAGTCATCATTCCTAGAATGCTGATGCTCTAGTGTGCTGATTATTTGCTAGAAGAATCACAGGTATTCCAGGCAGTCCCTGAGATAAGATGGTGGCAGCACTCACTGTGAAAATAACATTTCCGCTCATCCCTTGGGGGAAACCATCTATAAATATTTATCTTATTAATAAAACAGTTTTCCTTGTGAGTGAGGAGTCAGTGCTTCTGCCATCACTGTGTCTTTTTCCCACAGGTTTGAGAGTTCAGTCTCATACATAATGATGACATGATGATATGATACTGGTCTGAGTCTGAAGGATTTCTTGACATTCAACAAAAACACTGGTTCAAGCCACATGCATATAAATAATAAACAAGATGCATGCATTTCAGCTCCATGCATTGTATGTATAATTTCTGGAGAGTTCACACTAGATCCCAGTCTTGGAGGCAATCCAGGCTCTATACTGAGTCACTCTTGTGTAGACCCCAGGTTTTTTTGGAAGAGCACATGATTGTCCCCAACTTACTATACCAACAAGGTACCAGATGTCACGATTATCATAAACCAGAGGTCCACCAGAATCTCCCTGGGGGGAAAAAGCATTCAAAATTATTAACTCAAATTCAGTAGGAAAGTCATTGGAATTATCCACAGGAAAAAAATAAGGAAATCGACAATAAAAGCTGTAACAGAAATAGAGGTATACAATGTTTCTCTCAAGTTTGTACTGAATTTTGTACTGAATTTTAAAACGTATTATTTTCTAGAAAAGTTAACAGTTTCTACAGAATGGTTACATTATTTCTGGCATAGCATTCTTATATTCCCTTACATATGCTTTAGTGAGCATATATATAAAATATTAAATATGAGGCTAGCATTTGTAGGCTTACATGGAAAATTTTGATGACCTCTTCTGACTGCAGTTAGCTTCACTATATTTTATGGATCTGCTGTTGGTCTCCTCTTCACTTATCACCTAATTCTAATTTATACTTCTCTATTGAATTTTAAATAAGTGCCCCCTTAATGTTTTAGAACATATTTAAGTAAATAAACAGATATACATCCATCAGTTAAAAAGGTGATCTCAGCAGTTGAACTGTTTAAGTTTCAGATTAGCTCTAATAATGACTTCTTCTGAGCAGTTTTGAGCTTCCTCCACCTTGTTTATTTAACCACTATTTATTGCTTCCAAACTATTCATTCCAAGTATTTTGATAGCCATTGAGGATATAATGACCAAAATGAATGGTCCTAATGCTCATAAAACTTGAAAATATATGAAGTGAACACAGAAATAACTGTAAAATTGCAATAGTGGTAAATGCTATGGGAACATACTCTGGGGGAGGGGGATGAGGAGGCGTCAGTATAGTTTTCCATAATGAGGTATAATAGAGCTGATATCTAAAGAAAGAGGATATAACTATGACTATAATGAGGAAGGTGGGGATGTAATCTGTTCAAGGCAGAGGTCTATAACAGCTTTGTAAATGCTTTGTAATATGAGGAGCTTGATATTGGCAAAGGTCCAAAAATAAGTAACTGAAGAAAAGACTGGAAAGTGGCAAAATTATTTGTGAGGGGGACTGAAAAGATGGAATTAGGCCATGAAGAATTCTTGTGTTTCATTAAGTTTGTCTATTTTATTTTAAGAGAAGACTGAAGGATAACTAAAGAAGTGTTTTAAGGAGATAGTCTATGTGATCAAATTAGCATCTTATTAAGAAATCATCCTGATTTTCATTTGACCAATACACTAAGGAGCAAAAGAGAGAATATAAGAAAATTAGGTGAATAGCTAAAATAGTTGGGGGTGGGGAGGGGGAGATTAGTAATGTAACCAGGAAGGGAAAGAAATGGTAGAGAGATATTTAAGGAGGTGAAAATCCATGGAATTTGGTCATCAATAGGATATCTGAATATGGGAGAAAGAGAGAAAATTCAAATGGCTTCTAGTTTTGTCTTTTGGGTTGTTTATTAGAATTGAAGCTGGATGCTGTTTACAGAGATACAAAACAAGAGCATCAGTTGGGGTGGTGAACAAGAGCAAAATTAGGTGCAACATTCTGAATTTGAGATAACTGAAATACCCAGATATAACTGTCAAGAAGGAGTTGAATACAAATATATAGATCACTGGGGAGATTGAGACTAAAATCACAATTTTGTTAGTCATTGTAAAATGGTGGCAATTAAATCTACAAACTGGACCTCATAAATAGAAGAAAGTACATAATAAAAAGAGGAATGAATGTAGGATAGATTGAAATTTAATAGCAGGAATTAGGGAAATAAATCTGAAGAGGATACAAAAGAGTAAAGATGTAAAATGAAAATCACTAAAACTCAAAGAAAGCAATATTTAAAAAGATAGATAAGCTTTGTTAAATGCTATTAACAGGTTAAAAATAAGGGCATAAAACACCTGTTGAAGGTCATTGGTGAGTCACTGAAACCAGAAAGCACTATTTGATGAATGAATGAGGAAGAAACAAAATTAAATTATTTGTGTAGTTATTGAAATGTGAGAGAAAATTGAGATAATGGATGTAGACATTTTCCCAAATATTTGCTGATAAAGTCATAAAACAATGTGCTAGCTGTAGGGATTATGGGTAAAGAAATAATAACATATTTTCCCCCTCTATTTTGAGAGCGATGACTAGAAAAGAAACTAGTTACAACAGAATTGTTGGCTAGGAAAAAAGAGAGGGGAAAATACATTAGTTCTTGTCCACAGGCCAACAAGAAGAGGAACAAGAGCAGAGAAGTTTATCTTAGAGAAGCAATTTCTCTATTGTGATATAAGCTGAAAGTAGGGGAAAAAATGGGTCCATTTGAAAGCAGTTATGCAATTTTAGTCCTGTAAAGAAGGGAGAAATTTGCCTTTTATGACTTCTAGCTTCCTTTGAAAGCTGGAAAATAAAACCACCAGTTGAGAATAGAGGTAGTGAATAATCAGTCATTAAGAAAAGTAGAAAATATTGGGGGGAAAACAGAGAAAGGTAACTTGGAAAAATCAAAAATAGTGGGATTATCATTTTTGTTTTAGAATCTATAATGAAGCCACTGCTTTATGTTGTGTTTTGTTTCCAAGACTGTTTGAATTCTGGGAGGTAGAGGGTAGTGGGGGGGGGGGATGGAGAGACAGAGACAAAGAGAGAGATTGGATAGTTGACTTTCTTCAGGTTGAGATATTAGTTCGAGACATTAACAAAAGGGTTAAAATAATAACTAACAATGAAATTTAAGCTGGACAAAGTGAAAGATGGAAGAAAGGAAAGGCTGAATGGACTGTGAGAAAGCAGAAAAGCATTGGTCTCTATAAAGTTGAAAAGATATTTAGTTGTCAATAAATATTTGTATGAAGCACTGCTTTAAATTTTGGTAAGACAGCAGTAAATAAAGGATAAAGGATATTCTTCCAAGTCTATGCCTTCAGGAAACTTATATTCTGGTTTAGTGAGAGAGACAGATAACAAACAAGACAATTACATTGCATGTTGGATGGTGATAATGGGTAAAAGGAAAAATAAAATGGGAGGGACACAGTATGTGTGTGTATATATATAAACTTTATATACATATATACCATATAAACATATACTATATATACATATACTATATATACGATAGATCTATATAAGATACATAGATACATAATACATATATACATACATAGAGTATGTCAGGGTAATCAAGATTGGTAGACTGGGGTGTAACAAATACTGTGGACAAAGAAGCAGAAATAGTTCAAAAGCAGGTGGGAAGGACTAGGAACACTTGTTAAATTAAAACAAAAAATTAGAGAATTTGTATTTTGGAGATGGAAGAGTTTTTGGTGGCTTGGCTCAAAGATGAATTTCCTTGCTTTATGGACTAGGGTGAATCAGGCTCACTCTAGGCTAAGAGCTATAGGAACTAAGGATCCAGCATTTAAATGCATCAATGTTAGTATTGCAGGATTTGGAATAAAGAAAAAGAAACCTATTTAAGGTGTCAGTGTCATTAAAAATTAGAGACAGAGAGACTCAGAAGCTAGACAAGAGGTGATGATAAATTTAATATAGTGCTCTTCATAGGGGAGGTTTCTGTTTTTTTGTTTAAGAAAATAGTAATAGCATATAAAACTGTGAACTAGAAATAGGATGTGATAGACTCTTATTTCTTAATTTTTTTAAAGAAATCCAGTTGGCTTTATTAAAAGAGTCATGAATTGTAGAACAACCAAGATATTGCAATAGCTTATGCATACAGAGTATTTACAGACAAAAAGAATATAGATCAAGGTTATTAACAAAAGAAGAGACCTTCCAGGTACAACCATCTCTCAGGAAAGGGGCAGGGGCTTATAAGTGGTTTGTTTCTGGTGCAAATTAGGTAAGTTCCTAATTTTTAAAATATGAATAATTATACCATGACTTTGGATTTCTTTATTAATGATGCATAAAATATTCTTCGCACTTGACTTGGCACAGAGTTGACATTCAACTTTTGTTTTGATTATTAAACAAACTGATCCTTGGTGAAAGTTGTCATTTTTTTTCTACCAGATGAAACGTATGCCAAAGTTAGAAAGAGCTACTGATTTGCTTTTAAAGTTTTGATCTTGACCTTGGACTTACCTTACATGCATCTACTTTTCCTTCCATAAATCCAGCACATAACATTCCTGAAGTTATGAGACCATCATATACATCCTTTCTGTTACATACTTCAGTGCTTATAGTTTCCACCCTAGCTTGTCGAAGTTTATTTTGTGTAGGTCCTATTAGATAAATAAAAAACACATGCAAAAAAAACACATACAAATATATTGAAGATATGAAAAGCCCATAAATTGTATACACTTTCTCCCTACTAAATAGGAGAAAAATATGGCACATTATACATTTGACATGGGGCTAATAGCCATAATCAAAAAGAACTCATATAACTCAAGACAAAAACAAACAAAAAAAACAAATAAATCAATTGTGAAATGGGTAAAACTAAATAGATATTTCATCTATAAGACATACAGATGACTAAGAGGCATGTGAAAAAAGTGCTAACCATTACTTATAGAAAGGCAAATGAAAACCAAAACCACAGTGACATCACCTCACATCTCCAGTAATGTTCTATCATAAAAATACCACGCAAAACATGTTCTTTGAAGGGGCAGAGAAAAAGGAACCCGGTACATTGTTGGCAGGAATGTAAAATGGTGAAGCTTCTATGGAAAATAGTATGAGGGCTCCTCAAAATATTAGATAGTTCTACCACATGACTCAGCAATACTACCTCTACGTATCTATCTGAAAAGTAAAAAAACAGCAACAAAAAGATATGTTTCCTTATGTTCACTGCAGCACTATTTACAATAGCCAAGTTATGGAAGCAACCCAAGTGCCCATAGATGAGTGAGTATGTAAAGGTCTGCTCCTCAAATGAAATCTTCTCAGAAAAACATGAATGGTTTTGAATGTCTGAATGAAAAAGACAAAGTCCAAATGATTTTAGTCTAACATGGAATGTACAATAATAAAGCAAAGGAACAGACCAAATGGAAAAACAAAACCAAAAACAACAAACCTTGGTTTCTAATTGGAGAAATGAGGTTACCAAAAGGAAAATTGAGGTTAAGAGCAAAGTCTGAAAGGGGTACAATGGACTATGAAAGAGTTGTATTTGCTCTTTGTTGGTGAGCATAGTATGGCAATGTATATCTGAAGAAGTATTACCCTGTACTCCTTACAGAGTTATACACCAATGTTACTGCCATAAAAATAAGTATGTAAATAATTTATAAAGTAACAAAGTAAACTAATAAATTGATTTAAAATATATCCGCATTTGTCTCCTTTCTTTAGGATCTCTCTGAAAGAATCAACCATTTCTTATTTCCTATTATTCTAAAACATTCAGTTGATCTTTAAAGTAGAATGAGCTAGTACCTAGAAATCTTAAGTTCTGATCTTCAATATTATGAAATTACAGCTGGTATCTTTTAACCCCCTAAGAGTGGAACAAAGGAAAAATAGTTACTTATTAACTAAACAAAATGAAAATTCTTAAAACCCTTTCATGTGTATAATTAAGTTCTCAAAATGAAGAAGAAGTTGGGGGGGGGGTTCCACTAAGCTTGTGGTTTGTAGTACATATGAAACAGAAACATTTATGTCTTGGTAACACAGAGTTTGGAATCATGTATTCCTTTGTAATTGCATGTAGGCAGATTTTTCCCTTCTATATTTACTTCCCCACTTTTAAAACTTGCTCCAGTTAATTTTGAATGTCTCAAAGTTAAGGACCTGATTGTTTTTAAGATTCAAGACAAACCTTTACTAAGTAAATTGGGTTTAACTACTCACCATCATCTACAATGGATCCAAATCCTGTCACAAAAACACTTGTCTTAGGTGGCAACTTTATAAATGAATCAGGGAGACAAACTCTCTGGACTATATTTGAAAATTCAACTCGCGTTGAAAGCTGAGCCAAAGCAATGTCATTTTCATTTGTTTCTTTATGATAATTTTCATGAAGGATAATTCTTCCCACACGGCGTTGCACTGCAGGTGGTGTAATAGTTGTACCAAAAGTAACGATCCATTGACGGGGGTCTTTATTTCTAAAAAAAAAAAAAAAATTAAGGGGTAAGATTTTTATACTTAATTGTATTCTTTAAAAAAATATGAGACTGTTTTTCTCCCCATCTATTGAGAGATGATGCTCCTGAAAAATCCCAATGGTGAGAGAATTTATAGTTGATGATATTCTGGAAAAATGAAGTCAGTAATATCAATCTACAAGTGAGGATACAAAAACCCTTAGAAATATTTTACATTTGCTGTAATTACAAAGAGCACAGCAACTAAATTAAATGGCAAGCTTATTTTAATTAATAATAGTGATGGGTACTTTACAATTATTTTCCAGTCTTTCATTAGTTAGAAAGATTTCAAATTCACTTTTGTAATTTAAATGAAATGTGTAGAATGATTTTGATTGGTTGGGATAACATGTATACTAAAACTGTATTCCTCTGTATCAGAGACATCATTGATTCTTATTTCATGATTCACTCGTGATCATTTGTTTCCTGAGTCTTATTGTGATCTTTAAACAAAGTGTAATTTATCTGCTTCACAAACTGTCATGTGTACATAGGACTGTTCCTTCACCCTATGCCTATGCTCTGCCAATATCAAAATAACCAGCCCTTACTCAATATCATGCTATATACTTCTACTGCCCCATGATCTTCTCTTGTTATTTTTGAGGTTCTCTCTCTTCACACATATGCTTTATTGGCCACAGGGTCATATTACAAGCAAATTCCATTCAATCTTATCATCTCTTTAGCACTCTCTTCTTTCCCAAAGCCCTCTTTTTCTAATTTCCTCAGCAAGAATGTCTAGGAACTTATCGAAACTTCAAAACTCTTCTTGTAAAGGAAAATAAGGTAAAAGGAAATGACAAAGGAGAATTCACAAAGGGTATTTCCTTGTTTGTGTAGGATTTCTGTGCTGGTGACTCAGAAGCTTTTATTGAGTAATTTTAGAAAAAACCTGAATATATCAGTGGTTTTCAAAGTACTCTATAATATCCCAGGGATGAGCAAGCACAGCAGAGTGTCAAGGGAGGATGGGGGAGATAGAGAAGAGGTCTCTCTACACTATCTTACTTACACTTTAAAACAGACATTATCTGAATCAGAACTCTTAGGATTGAAGCATTTGTTTAAAAACTAGAATCCTGGTAAATATGAAGACATGGGACTTCAGTTGTAAGGAAGGTGATAAATGAATTGAGTAGACAAAAACCAAATACTCCTCTTCATGTATTATCAGTCAGAAAGAAAGCCTCATGTAAAGTATGTTACAGCTCAATATACTTTATGGATAAGGCCCCAGCGACTCAGAGTTAAATGGCATGTCCATTTGGTCAGTATTAGACATGGCCTAGGTCTCCTAACATTTGTCCAGACAAATGTACCCCACATTGTTACACAAAGACTGGGATAATTTTTCATGGCCATAAAGACACTAATTTAGTCTTACCACCAGTTCATCTTCCTCTCTGGATACACAAGCCTGCAGGGGTTCTTGGAGACTGTAGTTGGAAGGGAAAGTCTCAAGAGTAAAACCTTTTATTTTTTTTTTTATAAAGTGGTGGTAGATGATGATAGTAAGATAGAAAAGTTGTTTTAAAAAAGGGAATGACTGGGTTTTTCCTTGATGATAAAGAAGAATTTAGACTTACAGAAGTCTTTACACTAAATTAATTTATATCATAGGAAAACAGCACTAATTTCATAATAATACAGGAAAATATATTGTAAGAACCACAGGAGTGATCTAAATTAATTAGAGCTATTGAGAGTAGGGAGAGAGGAAGAATACGACCAGGCACAGGGCAAGCATTTACAGTTGAGTTCATTCTAAGTGCCACAGAGGACAAACTGGACTCTTTCCAAACACTGAATCATGGCAGTTGTTGACTGGGAAAGGAAGACTCACAAGAGGGCTGTGATCTTACTTGCGGAAACAGTGAGCAGCGGTCAGCAACCACGTGTTGCTGATGAGGCTGGCTCCACACTGATGCCCTGCCCCCACCAGCTGTAGGCTAGCTTGCCAGGGCCACTCCCCTTCCATGGCTGTTTCCCTTCCATGGACAATCCTCTCAGTGGAAGACGATGCTGGTAGTGGCATGTTTGAAGGTGTCATCCTTATTCCACATCCTGGCACAGAAATATATATCAGTTTGTTTTAATACAAAGGAGAGGGAAAACATACACCCTTTTTTAAATATATATATAAATTTCACAACATTGTAATCCCAGGGACTTACCCCCCATCCTCCCCTCCATCCCCCCCCCCTTTCCCTCCTGCTCAAAGTTGTGTGCTTCAGTTTGGTGCTTAGCTTGTTTTGACTTTTCCTCAAGGCTTTGTTAATTTTTTCATCATATTCCATATATTAGTGAAACCATTTGGTTTCTGTCTTTTTCTTTATGACTTGTTTCTGCTAATATGATTTCTTCTAAGTGCACCCATGTTGTTATAAAATTGTTGACTTTGTCATTTTTAATTGTTGAGTAATATTCCATTATGTATATATACCACATCTTTTTCATTCAGTCATCTGTTTGGGGGCATTTAGGCTGCTTCCATGACTTTGCAATTATAAATTGTGCTGCAGTAACATCCAAGCACCATACACCCTTCTTTGGATTGAGTGCATATGCTTCGACAAATTGTTGGGCTTGTTACTCTTCATAAGCACTCAGTCTCTGAAGTGAGAATGTATGTTATTCTAATGTATAGAATTCATAGAAAAGTTTTTAACCCAATAATTCTAGAGGAATTTAAGATAAAGGAAATGGAAAGGTGGGCAGAAAATATACATACCAGATAGCTCATCAAAAATGTGAGAAAACTAAGCCAGGCTTGGTGGCATGAGACTGTAATCCCATTTACCTGGGAGGCTGAGACTGGGGATCACTTGAGTCTGAGGGTTTTAGACAACCCTGGGCAACATAACAAGACCATGTCTCTTAAAAAAAAAAAATGAGGAAGAAATTTTGTGGGTGTAGAAAAAGAAACACTCTTACACCGCTGGTGGGAATGCAAACTGGTCCAGTCACTATGGAAAGCTGTGTGGAGGACCTTCAAACTAATGAAAATGGAACTATGAATCAGTCCAGCAATCCTACATCTGGGAATATACCTAAGGGATACAAAATCACTAATACAAAAGGACACCTGTACTCGGATATTTATTGCAACACTATTTACAATTGCCAGGATATGGAAACAACCCAAATGCCCCCAAAGAGACAAGTGGATGCAGTATATTTATGCAACTAAATATTCACCAATTAAAAATGACAAATTTGAAGCATTTATGATAACATGAACGGACTTAGAGGGAATCATATTAGCAGAAATAAATCAGAAAGAAAAAGATAGAAACCAGGTGGTCTCACTTATAGACACGATACAGGAAAAATAAAAAAAAGGTCAAGAGGAAAACTCAAAAGAAGCTAACAACCAAAATAAAACATGCATCTGGAGGGGGTGGGTGGGAGAGGTCAGGGAGGGGACAAGCATGGAGGATTAGAATGATGATCCATGGGTTATATGGTGGTGGGAGGACCCTGGGGAATACAATGATGCAAATATATATATATAATTATTATTTAAAAAAGAAATTTTGATAAGGAAAACATTCTATCATTTAAAACTCTCTCAAATTGTTAAAGAATATTAAAAGAAATATTTAAAGAATCTTAGAATGCTAGAAATAGTTACATTTTAGTAGTATCAAGGATACTTTGTAATTAGTTTTACTATGTTCCATAAGACATAATACAACGACATAACAAATTTTATCTGGCATAAATTTATAAATTTAAATATTAAAAATAATAAACAATAAAACCATTAAATGTTTTACAAAAAGATAAAGAAGAGACAGAAATAGAGGAGGAAGGAGACACAGCAGAGAGGGGGCACAATGAACTGTTCTGGAGAACTGGGGGTGTCTTGATTTTGGGTAGTGTGTGAACAGCACTTGAGAGGAGTTCTTATACCTCTCAATCATATACATTGATGTAAGTCAATGTTTCATCTTAATAAAAACTGTTTAGTGGGATTTTTCATTATCTTTACTATGAAATAGTTGATTATGGGTTTTAGAACTTACGACTGTTGAGAAGATTCCTCATCTTTCTGCTGTCAATAGCTGTGAAAAGTAAAACATGAATTAATTGGTAGAAGACCATGTTATTTTCATGTGACTTTTAAATGGTTTTTATCTAAATGCTTATTATCTAAAGCATCCATACTTCCAAGGGGCATGATATTTTATAGTCAAGTAATTTATACCTAATTTCATTCAAACTAATTTCATGAACTCTGATTTCATCCAAATATAAAATTTTACTTAAAAATAAAAAGGAAGCATTTGTTGTTTTCTGATTTTTGCTGTGAATCAAAAAAAGGAATTAGGAAAGAATGGTAAGAATAAATAAATGTTCCTATTGCTTTCTTTGGAACCTGTAGTATAACTCAAGGAAGGCAATCTCAATTCCCACTACAACTAGTGTAGTGAATGTCTGTTGATTTAGGGCAGTACGGTTGGACCTTGTCAGATCTGTGTTACTACACCACAAGCACCATTAAAGTGCCCATAATCCTCCACAACTGACCACTGGACTCCCAACCCTTTTTCTTACCCCCACCACAGCCTTTTGGTAGCCTCAATTCCACAGTTATAATTCTAAGGTTTGTTTTGGTTAATTTTCCTCTGTTTCCTTTGTTTTGTTTCTTTATACTCTACATATGAATGAAATCATATTCTAGCATATATGATAATGCATTAGGGACAATTATATTACCAGGAGTCGCAATTTAATTTAAGATGTTCCTTTACAGACAGCAAGAATACACTTGATTAATAAAGGTAGATATCATAATTTTTATTATTTTCCCTATCTTGTAAAAACAGAAAAACTAACTTTATACTACTTGTTTTTTAAAATTTGTATATACGGGGAATAAGAAAAGACTTTTCAGTACAAAGGGTAAACCTTTAATTTTGGTATTAAATTATAAGAAAAATTTAATCATAAGAAAAAACTTATTTAGAACTGAAATACCTATTACCTTGGAGTCATATTCTAGAGTCTGTAGGAAAGGGGTGAAATTAATGTCCCCTACCTTGGCAATTATACTCTTATTTCAAAAACGTTATTTTACTATGTCTAATTGTATACTGGTATAAGAAATAGAAATGCCTCATCTTGGATTTCAATTAATTATGAGGTAATTTTTAATTTCTTAATTTTTTAAACTTTATTTTTCACTTTAGGGAG
The DNA here is from genome assembly GCA_004024945.1 of Uropsilus gracilis. Classification (NCBI taxonomy): domain Eukaryota; kingdom Metazoa; phylum Chordata; class Mammalia; order Eulipotyphla; family Talpidae; genus Uropsilus; species Uropsilus gracilis. Next base: position 63,539 of record PVHY01003267.1, on the reverse strand, counting down.
AAAACAAAAAAACTCTTGATTTTGTTTCTTGTGGGATGAATAAAATTAATGCAGAGACTACGGCCATACCACCCTGAATGCACCCAATCTCTTCTAAAATGAATGCAGAATTGTTTTAAAATTGGTAACAAGCTAGAGAACCTCCTCACAAACCATGTCAATATTTCTCCCTACAAGGGTAAATCTGTCTTTGGTACTAAAGCAATTAACCCCAAGAACTAACTTGTCAAGACAGTTGAAAGTCAGAGTACTTGTACTTTTTAGCTTTGTCCCAACAGCTTGCTAGTCCTATGTCTTATATATTGTGTATGTCTCAGTTTCCTTAAAATGTTGAAAATAATATCAACCCCACTGTGATTTTGAAAAGATACAACATGATAGCATGATAGTATAAAGGAGATAATTTAGAAACTTTTACAAAAGTCTTAGTCAAATATGAAAAAAAAGTAAATTTTATATTATAGTCAATTCTTATAGCTTTAGTCTACATTGACACACACACATACACACACACCGATAAACATGGGTTATTAAAATGGGAGAATATATGATTTAAATTCTTATGAAAAATAAAAAGGATCATGAGGGAACCACAAAGATGATGAAAGAACTTACATGTGAGTGTAAAGGATGGTCTATTTATTGTCAAAGGCAACTGTTTTGTCTTCAGACTTTGATATATAATTCTTTCAATTTTTTTCTTGAGTATCTCGGTGCTACTAGAAGATGGGTATCGAAACATGAGTACCATAACAATGTTCACACCATGTTCATCTGGACTGAAGCGGAAAAAAATGCAGAGAAATAGACATAATAAAGCTGGTTCTCTAATCACTAACTCATTCTATCTATCAAGACTCACACTAAATTAAAAAATTAGGGTAGTGTATATGTGCATATTAGATTTTTAAAATAATCTTTAGGACTATGACTAAGAGACAAGGCTGGAAAGAACTGTACTCTCCCTTTCCTTAGTTCACTGTCTACAGGAAGTTTTGAAAGTGATGTGTGTAAAATCATGCCTTCTAAGCATTTAAATGATTCGTTTTTAAAGACATTGTGAGCCCATACCATCCTCCATGCTTTTACCCCTCCCTGATTTGCTAACCCAATGCAGAAGACCCACCATCTTTATTTCACATCGTCACCAACACCCACATCCCCTGGTACCACCCCTGACTTTTTTGGACTGTAGCATGGAAGTAAAACATACCTTTACTGAGTTAAGTCATTAATATTGTGAAGTTGGTTGATCAGGTAATGAGTTTCCAACAAGTGGATGATTAAAGAAAGCAGTTATATAAGGAAACTATATAATAAGATATTCAGATATATAAATTTATAATGTAATGTGTAGCTCTTGAAAACTTCTAGTTGATCTTTGAGAATAAATTTTATTCAAAAAAGAGAAGAAATTGAAAAGGAAAGATGAGAAGTAAAGCAGGAGGGAGAAAAGGAGGGAGAAATGACAGGAAGCAACAAAAGCAGGGAGTAGAAAGAAAGAAAAGGCAGAGCCCCTTCAATGATAAGTATATGTACTTTACCATCAAGAAGTGAAGGAGACAAGTATTGCGAGGGTATATGTATACACGTACACAAATATTTATATATTGATTAATATTAAAATTAATGAGTAACATTAAAATTAATTTGATGAAAATTAGTTTTTTTCAACAGTAGAAAATAAGATATTTGTAAATGCCAAGTCATTTGAATATCATCTAACATGCAATCCTAAGTGGATGGAGTCTAGTAATTTACTAATTTCTGAAACAAGTGTATATTAAATTTATGGTATTGTCTCTCTGCTGAGCATAAAAGTGAATAAGCACCAAAATTATAATTAAATGCAATAACATTATGGAAAAATCTTATTGCAGAGAAAGTAAATGTCTGATTGTTGAGTAGGCTTTAAATGGGGACAACTGAAAAGAATTCCTCTTAGACCCTATTATAAGGAGTAGGTGTGACAGCAATAGCACCATCCCACCTTTCCTCCCTTCTTGGAAAGCACCTATATATTTTTTTAATCTAGTAGCCACCATTGTCTTTCACTGTAGAGCATTTTCTATCTTCTTTTGTGGAGGAAAATACTGGGAAATATGCAGTATAGACTAGGTTGCTCAGGATTTATAAAATCTTAGGTTCCCAGAAAGATTTGCTGAGAGGAGGTGAATGTTTCTTAGGGGTAATTGTTTGATGCTGCAAACCACGTTTCCATACCTTATTCTGACAACATGAGATTTGATAAACCGACTCCTTCCAGTAGAATCATATCGAAATATCCTAGACATCTGATTAGAAGAATTAAAAAAGGAAGCATCAGTATTACAAGGCATGTTTTTTCCTCATCTTATCTGGAGAGTTGAGGCAAAGGCAAGATTTTAGTTCTTCCCTAAACATGTGGAATGCTTTGTGCACACCTGGCAAGACTAAATCAACTTCTAGTCTTTGAGAACTGAACAACCTTAACAAAATTGTTCAATTTTGCTAAGACTTTTTAAAATGGGATTAAAATAATACCTATCTCAAAAGTTGTTTTGAGTATAAAATTAAAAAATTAAAAAAATGTATATTGCACATTTTAAACCTGACTTGGATGCAAAGTATTGATAATGTTCATTTTGCTTATCATCAAATGAATTAAGATATCTGTGGGGGGATTTAAAATTGTTTTCTGATTGAAGTAGCACTGGCTTATTTTATTTTGCCATTTTGGAAGTATAACCCCCCCTTCATTTTTTAAAGAAGGCATCTTCACATTCAAGAAAACCCATTAAGCCTAAATTTGCCTTATTCTCAAATACAGCAGCTAGACCACTATTAATATCAAATGGTTGATAATTGTATTACTAAAGCACTCAACATAAAATGTAGTAACCCAACACCCTCATTTGTATCCACCTTTCTTTGGCAGGCAGCCTTTCAGCACTGGAACCAGATTTGGGAATAGATTTCATTATACTCCATGTCATTGGCATTTTTATCACTCAGTTTTCCCAGTCTAAGCCATTGAAGGAGTCTGAATGATTGCTGATGGATTTGCCAAAGGGAACTGTTGTGGCACAGCACTAGCACTGGTGTCAAAAAAGCACTGGTTTTTTGGTTGTAGTCAGAAACTACAGGTCCATCTAATTTACCTAAGTCCCACTTCGTGGCAAATTTTGCCCTACAGTATCTATATTCTTCAGGAAGAGGAAATGTTGCCTGCCTTTCTGCAAGATCCCTCCTTCTGCCAGGCTATTTTACACTAGTAATGATGTTCAAAGGGTTTACTCCTAAATATTAAATCTTCCTCCCTTCCTCAATCCCACCTCCAGGGCCTAAAATCAGCTGCTTCTTTTTACGCATGACAGTACAAATTTTCCCAACACCAAAGGCATTCTTCAAATAAATAGAACAAATATTACTGAAATTCATATGGAATGATAAAAGACTTGGAAAAGATAAAACTCAGCTGACAAAAAGGGAGAAAATGGAAGAATCTCACTTCCAGACATTATACCATAAAGTCATAATAATTAAAACAGCATAGTTCTGGAACAAAAAAAATAATTAGGCATACAGATCAAAGGAACAGAATTGAGAGTACAGAAATTGGACCACGCATTTATCGACAGCTAATCTTTGAAATATGTGCCTAAACTCTTGTAGCATTCTCCTCACTGACACATTATGTGATTCTGAATGAGGAAATTAGGAAGTGGATACTAGGCAGTCGATTAGGACTCAGTGCCCTAAACCCAAGCCTATTCATCAACCCAAACAATCAGTGGAAACCAAGAGGATAGCCCCCTTCAAGTCCAGGTGCCTCTACTGGACTACTCTATTTATCAGCCTGATTAAGAAACAATAACATATCAGTCTAATTGGAGAATATTCATGGACCATGAATGACAGTGGTGGCCCCTTCCCCAAAACTTAATTAAAAATGGAATCCTCGGAGGCCGGGCACAGTGACTCGTGCCTGTAAGCTTCAGCCTATGAAGCAGCCGGGGATAGGGATCGTGGTTCGAGTCCCGCCTGGGGCCCATAGCGAGACCTCGTTCCAAAAAAATAGCTGGCCGTGGTGGCGAGCACCTGTAATCCCAGCTACCTGGGAAGCTGAGGCTGGGGATTGCTTGAGTCTGTGGTACCCCGGGCAACGAGAGCCTGCGGTTCCACGGACAAAAATAGCAAGACCTAGTCTCAAAAAATAAAATAAAATGGAATCCTCAGAACACCAACATAATAATACAATATTAGGCCAAAGCTGATTCTACAAAATAGGCTGTGTGATATAGGATGACTTAGTGGACCTTGACAACCTAGTAGACCCTGTGGTCCCAACCAATCAGCCAGAGACTCAAGCAAAGATATCCAATGACTGAACTCCTACTCCTTGCCCACAATACCTATATAAACTGCTTTTCTGCTCCTGGGTGGCTACCTATTCGGGACCTCTCCCTGCTCCCAGAGATTTCCTGTCCTTCTTATCTATCAATAAATCTCTTGCTTTTTACTGTAACTTTGGTCTGGACGTTGAATTCTTTCCTTGCCAAAACCAAAAACCTGATTCAGTTCCTCATTACCTTTCCACCTCTCAACTGTTTCCCCACAATACTAGCAACCATGATGACACCCTAAATCTACAAATGTACATCTATTAGACTCCGGGTTTTAGTACATTTCCCTCCATTTGAATTTCACAATATTACTTCTTTATTGCTTCACCCCCACCTTCAAAACATACTTCCTTACCAACTGAATCACCTGTACTTTCCTAATCCCACTAGATTGATTCACATCACATGACTCCACCAGTCATTTTCCTCTTCTTACAATCCTTTCTCTTCCTCAAGCACATTTATCCAATGAAAATTCATATTGTTTTACAGAAATACCATTGACAAGTTATCTTTGACGTGCTCCCCTCAAAATTGAACACTTCTTTGAGTCATACGTAATTCTAACCTTACAACTGTCACATGGCTATAGAGCTGGTCTTTCACACTCTAGACTGTGGGCTGTGTGGTAACAGTGAGTTTTTCTGATTCAACTCTGTATATTCTCTGTTTGGCACATTGCCTGCTTCCCCAGGAAACATTTAATACATATTTGATGAATATATCCATGAATGAATAAATGAGAAAATGAACAATATACTAAAAGAAAAAGTTAACAGTCTTCTTTTTAATCAGAAAATCATGATGCTAATGTAAGTAGAAAGTCACCAGACTCTTAAAAAAGTGGAAGCCAAAAGACCCAGTGGGGACCTGATACCCAGCTAATCTGGAGCTTGGATAATTTCTGTGTTAAATCATTTATGATTGATTTCACTAAGCTTATTTAAGCTCAGTGTATTTTCATCTTTCAGGAAATGGAGAAAGTTGGATTTCGAGGTCTCTAATATATTTTATTTTCTAATTGTTGGGTGAGTATATCTGTATACTTTATGTTAGGGTAGTGTTTAAACATCCATGTAAAATATTTTTACCCTTGCTTTATTTTTGTTTGTTGAGGTATGTTTATTGAGGTAAGGTTGATTAACATCATTGCATCTGCTTTGGGACTATAGATTTAAATCTCTATAAATGTATGTTTTTCCACCATGCCCACCCTCAGTGTCCCAATAATCCCCCATCATGTTCCACTGAACCCTCTCTCACCCCTATGTCCACCCTATCACAATACCCTTCTGGCTGCCTCTGTTTTGTAGTCAGATTTAAGTTCTTATTACTGGTTTAATTTTAACTGACCCTTTCTTTTTTTACCTCTGGATTACACAAACAAGTGAAACCATCCAGTATTTGTCTTTTGATTTTTCTCAGTCATCCTCCCCATTTTCCTCAATGTGTTCACAAATGGCAAGCGTTTATCTTATTTTTATAGCTGAGTAGTGTTCCATTTATATATATATATATATATATATATCAAATTTTTCTGATCTACTCCTCTATCCTTGGGCACTTTACACTATTTCCATAACTTAGTTATTGTATATGTGTCTGTAATATTATTGTAAGTATATGTAGGAGTACATATATCTCTTCAAATTAATGTTGTGTAGATATTTAGGTGGGAAGTTGCTGGTTCATAAAATAAGCTGCCATATTAGAGTATTAGAGTATTAAATACAAGAATGCTTTCAAACTAAACGTGATTTCAATAAATGCATGGTGTCAACCTCAATGGGTCAACCTCTATTTAAAAATGGGTACATTCTGGTATAGGACAGTACTGGTGTGCCCACTAGTTATAGCTAACATGGATCAAGTCCATACATATGATAGACTCTGGACCAATTAATTTATTTAAAGTTCACACTATTTTAATGAGGAAAACTAGTTATTCTTACCAGCCCAGTTTTATAGACTGGGGTCCAGAACACTTAAGTAAACTTTCTTAAGGTGATAATGGGAAGTGATGGCCATGGCATGTGAATTCAGGAATACGGTGCTAGATCTTTTGTTCTAAATATATAAGTGACAACATATCTGAGGCTGACAATCTTGAGTTACACATACACTTGATGATAGATCTTCAGGATGATGTGAGCAGGAAACTCTTAAGAGAGGCCTTAAATGTACTTTTTCCTCCCTAAAGCTAAATAAACCAAATAAAACATATCCTCTTGTGAGGTTGCTTTTCTTCCCGCTTCTCAATTTAGCAGGACTAAGGAAATTGTTCCTTTTCAACACTTAGTCTTTGTTGTAAGCAATTTATGAAGATGTTTCGCTTATGCTTATGTTCTGGGGAGGTGTTCAGTATCTCAGCAAAATTAAAATTAGTCAAAATTATGAAAAAATAGCTATAGCCTTCCCTTTTTATGGTTCAAAGATGATTGTTTTAGAGATCATTCCTTTTAAGACAAGATAGTGTCTCCATTCATATTAAAATGGAAAAACAAGTTCACCTTAAAATTAGGTAGCAATTGTCCTTGGTTTGAACTTCAGTATAAAAAAAAGTTGGAAAGAATACATATGACTCCATCTAATAATAGTTTATCCAGTTACTATTTTTAACAAGCTAGTGCTTGTACCTCCCCTATGACTGGGAACTACATGCAAAATGAGTCCTCATGGAAAACAAGCAGTTACTGGATGCCAACCAGGGAATCCCTTTCTAGATCCACCTGTGAAAATAAGCCAAGCAACTAATGCATATTTCCTGATACTGTCAGAGGAACATGTACCAGCAGAGGGCAAATACACCAGCAAAGCAAATTCCTGATCCATTCCCATTTCAATAAAGCTTTTTGCTTCTCAAAGAGATTTTTTTCTTCCTCTGAGTTCCTAAGATATTGATGGTTAAATCCACACATTTGACAATTAAAATCTGCACTGTGGGATCTCTCATATTTTCAAATCTTATTATGTAAATTTTCAGTGTATATTCTTTCCACACACAGATGTCAACATATATACCATATTATAAGCCCCAATAGAGATGGACTATTATATACAAACTTGGAGTTTTTCACAGTCTGACAACCTCCTCCCTCTATTACTTCCCTCCTCTCCTCCCTCCCTTCCTTTCTTCCTTCCATTCTTTCATCTTTAGTAAATGGATCTTCTGTTATTTTCTACCAAAAGTATGCTATGTATTATGGGATGAACAAGACCATTTATAAAGCAACAAAATAAAGGGTAGCAGTCAATTCATGTCTCAGATGATCTGAAGGCCTACGCCAATAAACATTTTTTTTTCTATAATCACAAGTAAATAAAATTCTTCCTTGGAGAGGAGGTGGGTGACCCTCGCAGATTACAATGATATGAAATATATATAATTATTTATATAATAAAAAAATCATAAGAACAGATCCCAAAGAGTTGAAGACTAGTCCATATATGACAGGAAACTAGTTAGAGGGGTTTAGTCCTGGTTCAGTGATTTTTTTAGCCCTGTGAAACTACCTGGGTTTCAATTTCCTCACTAATGGAATGAGATGAAACTACTTCAGTGATTTTCTAAGACTTTTTCTATCTTGACATTAGACCTCTGTTCCTGTAACACAATCTAGGTCTAAGTATGGTGCTCTCTCCCTTTTTTTTTAAAAAAAAAAGTAGCTTGCTTAGAGGGGGAGGAGCTGACTCTAAAGGGAAATGCAGCAGATAAAGGAATGAGAGATTTACACTATAAAAGAAGAAAAAACAGTGTCTACTCAGGAGGTCAGAATCAACAGTTCAAGGATTTCCATGTAAATAAAATTGTCAGTATCCTATAAAATAAATTGAATTCCTGTTTAAAAAAATAAATTTAAAATAAAATAAAAGTTCTTCCTTCTTGAGACACTGTATTTGCTTAATGATGATGAATCGTGATGAAAGAGGAATTCCCTACTGAAACTGCACATACTGGGTAGGTTACAGTTTCTGTAAGTGCTGACTGGTAACAGCTCACTGTGCACTGCTCCCAAGGCCTGCCCTTGTTTGACCTGAACACCTCACCCAGCCCTGAGTTATCTGGGAGTTTATGCTCCACCTTTCTGGAGAAGCTCTTGTTGACATAACACAAACTACCCAGCCCTCTTAACTTTGGAAGAACAACCTCTGGATGGCATTTAGACTCCACATGTCCCAGAGAAACATGTACTAAACTGTGAGAATGCTAATTAGCTGCATTATTCATAACTGTAAAAAGTGAAAACAGTCCAATTGTTTGTCAACCATAAAACAAATGAATGTATAATGGTCTATTCTTTGTAGGTCATTCTACAGAAGCAAAAATAAACCATATTCACAAGCATTAAGTAGAAATACCTGGAAAGTACAATTCTGAGGAACGGAAATATAGAAGGATATAATATGACTCCAATTACATGCAGTCCAAAAGATACAAAATTTCACCAAGAACTTTTTGGGTATGCATATATATAACACAACAGATTAAATGATTAAATCCAAATATCAACTACCTTTTTACCACTGAAGGAGATGAGAGAATGTATAAATGTTTCTGAGGTTTGGTAAAGTTCTATTTCTGAATTGAATGATGGGTTCTTGAATATGTTTTATAATTGTTCCTTAAGATGATTTTTTTACTTTTAAAGTATAACAATATCTCAACAAAAGTAAATTAGAGGAATAAAATAACAAGATACATCATTAAGGAACTTTGGAATCTGAAAAACTGAAGTACAAAAACTTCTAGAAACAGAAGTGTTAACCCAAAAGCAACTAATTTCTTATCAGCTACATGAAGAAACAAGATCTCAGGTTTTTCTGGAGGGGAATGGCTTTCAATTAAAATTTTACATTCAAACTATTAATTAAATTGAATTAAGATGAAGGGCTCTTTTTCCCTCACATATTTCTTTTCTAAGGGAAGATACTTGTAGACATACATGGGATGGGAAACAAGGGATGCAAGAAGCCGCGTGTCTCACATACCATGGTAGTCCTATCCTGACCCATGCTATCTCTCAAGAGTGGACTAGGAAGCAACCAGTTCAAACTGAAGCAGGTAGCATAAAGTTTTGATAACAAAGAATTAAAGAAATAAAAATATATTGAGACCTTTGGCATAGCTGAAGACCCAGTAAAATGGCAGAAGGTTATTTGTTTCTGAAGTATCATTCTTTGAATAGAATTTTGAACTGTGGTAACATAATTGGAAAAAACACTTCTGATAAATGATGAATGCAATTTAAACAATATGGAATTGGTTTTCAATATTGTGAATCAACCCATAGAAAGATAAATCACTGAATAAGTTGCAAATAATTTCCTAAGTTGTGAGTAAATTATTGGAATGTTAATCCTTAATCTTTTAAGAAATATCGCCAACAGTTAAACACAAGTAGTCATACTATCTCATACCCCTTTTCCTTTAAATCCCTACTTTTTTGTTATAGAAAAACTTCCATAGCTTTATGGAGCATGCTATAGACTAACAAACTGAATTTTTTTTTTTTTTGAGACTATGTCTGCTATGTTGCCCAGGGGAGTCCCGATCCTGCGAACTCAAGCGATCTCCAGCCTCAGCCTCCCAGGTAGCTGGGATTACAGGTGCCTGCCACCATGCCCAGCTGCTTTTTTTGAGACCAGGTCTTGCTTTGTTGCCCAGGGTAGTCTTGAACCATGAACTCAAGTGGCCCTAGGCCACTTGCCTCCCAGTGCTTGGACTACAGGTGAGCGCCACCATAGCCGGACAACAAACTGAATTTTAACAAATATATATGATCTCATACACATGCTTTCCATGAACAAAAAATAGAAGACAGTTCTACTTGACATTCTGCTAATAGGTAAAGGTTTAGCTTGCCTAATATACTCTGAAAATTAAAACTATCTTGATTAATGCAAGCTCCATGAGAAACCAGAATATTTTAGAAGCATAATTAAATTTGATATTGATATAGAATATTAAAGACAAACATGCTTCTATTTGAAACTTTATATCCTTTTACCATCATTTAAAAAACTAAATAATAAAAACAGTTGTTTCAACAATTTCGTTAGGTGTTAGTTGCCTACTTGAATTTATAGACAAGAATCTCTGCTACATATTGCACATTATTTAATCCTCATAACCAAATGACCTAGATACTATATTTTTCTCATTTAATAGAAGTTGAGGCACAGATTCCTATAACTACCATAGCTACCATATTCAATATAAGGGAGAAAAACATATTCACAAACTTTAAAAGTTTCTATCAGACTTACCATTCTCTCAATTTGATGACTCCTTTCTATAAATTCTCTTGAGTTTCTCATTCCATAATTGTCTCTGTATTTAATATTTGAGACTTTAAAAGAGGCAAGATAGTAAAATGATTTATCATCTGGAAAGTAAAAATGAACAAAAGACCATGTTTAAATAAATCAGTTTCTGTCTCATTACAGGAAATAGGCTTACTATGATGCAATTTATCTCTTCTATTATTTGATTACTGAAAGTTAGTTGAACTGGGGAAATATTATAAAAAACTTGTATGAGTTACTTGAATTAATAAATATTACCACAGAATTGAAAAGGAAAATAGTTTAAATATTTCACCTGTTTGCCACTACAGTTGTTAACATAATAAAAATGTACAACGAATAAAGTTGCAGTTTTCAGTTAGACTTAATTCAAAGACATTGATTAATGAAGATTTTAAATGTGAATATTCCGTAAAAAAGCCTCTAAGCCATCCAATCAGAACAACTATCTCTAAATATTGTCTTATTTTTGCAAGTGTTGACATTATTTGACTTAAATTAAGATATTTTAAGCTCCCATTTTTTAAGCTATTCTATATTCAAACTAAAACTACTTTGAATTTTATTTTTAAGAATCAATAATAAGGGAAACAAGACATGTGTATAACGTGGTCCTGAATAAATTGCAGCAAAAAATAAATGTACACTTAGCTTCCACCTTCTTCAAGCAGAGGCTACTCTCTGTTCCTCAGCCTTGAAAACTAGGTGAAGAATAATGAGCAGTTTTAGGCAGGGAGCTGCCAAAGTAAAACTCAAGGAGTTCAACATAGACACCTCATAAAGAAGTTAAGGAACACTGACCAAAGAATCCAGTAACTGACACACGAAAGGGAATGGCTGCATGGTCTGGCAGGCTGCTGTGGGTGCTATGTTATGCTAGAAAGCAGTTCCTGAAGTCCTGCTCCAGAGGACATGCTTTCGTTTTAGAGGTCTGGTGTCGGAGTAACTCTATACAAACGAGTTGATTACAGGCTCTAAGGTGGGCATTTTAAGACTTGGAGTCAATTATTTTGTCTATCAGCACAAGGAAGTGCATGCATAAAACGATCTGCCTCTAGTTTGTTTTAATTCCTTACCACCCATCAATAGACCAGACACCATCAACCTTTTCCATGTCATCACAATCACATCTAATGTGCACGCTACCTTATGATTTGTGTTCAGTGCCTGGAGACAGTCCCTGTATTGAACAAAATATCCACACACAAAATAATCAGCTATTGCAACATGTTTAATCATAAAAGTAAAGGGCTTTAATGGAATATTGGCACTTGATTTAGCATTTACTGATAGAAAACCAGGTCCTCAGGAGAGCACACAGTTACTGAGCTAAGAGTCCTGTCTAAGGCTGTCAGGCTTGTAATCATGTCTTGATGGAAACTATACATCTATAAGTTCCATCTGTTTGAAAACTACCTGCCAAAGTTATTCTTATTAATTTTTCTTTATGTTTGGATTATTTCTGAAAGAAACTTAAAGAAAAGTATCTAGTTAACTTTTGAAAAATATATATTATTTTAGATGGAAATATAAATGAAACATGGTTGGCTGTTTTTGAACCTGGATCAGAAATATATAAAGCAAATGGTGAGAGTGTAATAAAATTGGTTAACATATCAGTTTCTGTGAGGTAATTGGTGGCGGGAGGATCACTCACAAATTGGTTGCTTTGTCTTTTTAAAATGTTTCCTTAGGTAAACATTAGAAAAATGGCAATACTATCATTCTTCAAAGGTATCTATGCCCATCCTGACTCCTGTGTTCTGGAAACAGATAAGGTAGTAAAATGAGGTATTCCTCATTTCACAGCATAAGCCCAGTCTAGTCTGTGATAGCACCCAACATGTTTCCGTGTTCAATGCAGTGTATTTATGGTTAAATAAATGCTGAACACAAAGGAAACGTTTCCTTGAGGGGAAAAAATCTATAAAGGTTCATTATACTGTTTTGCCTACTTTTGCTTTGATTTTAAAAATGAATTCATAAAAGATTTGTAAAATTTTAGATATTAATAACTCCTTTTAGGTGATCTTAATGATGGTGCCTTCAACAATAAATTATTTGTTGGTACAAGAAAGATAAACTGAGATTCACTGAACTTTTCAAGAGTTTGTTGAAGCAAACATTGATTGGAATCTTAGAGCCACCAAATCAGAAGTGGTTATAAGCCCTTTCTTAACAGGAGCCAGTGGAAAGACAGTTTACCTGTCTTTCATAGATAAGACAAAAGCCAGAAAATAGTTTGACTAAGTGGTTGCCTTTTGGGGAAAGCCTTGTCTGCTGTTCATCATTGGTTCTTCTTAAGTTTCATTTCTGTTTACAAGTTCACTGAGTCTAGTTTAGGTTTTGACTTGTGACACATTAGACCTATTCCAGCGCAATGAACTCCCTGTTATTTTAACAATTAATGACTCCTAATCTTTTTCTCCCAACTAGGTCTCCATCATGAGTTTCTGTTCTCTATAAAGTATTAGTGTGTTAGTAGATACCTTAAGCATTAAATATATTTTAAATTAATAAATACAATTTAATAAATATGCAAAACATTTCAAAGGGTAATAATCACTATTTACCTATTCCTGTGCCCAAGTCCTCCCTGCTTTCTGTATTTTCTATTTTCATAAATAGCTCAATAATGTATACAACCCCCAAACCTTAACTTCATTCACAATTCCAGCATCTGGTGTTTCAGACTTTAAGTTTAAAGGACAACAATCCTTTAATATTCCTGAATTCTTTTTCCCACCTAGAAAATGTAGACTCTTAACTCAGGTCCTCATCAAATATCTAGCTAATGACTACCCAAAACAAAATGACACTGTTTTTTTTTTTTTTTTTTAAAAAGAAGTGCTCATTTAGATTCTCTATCTTAAATGCTATTATTACAATCTCCCTCCCTAATGACGTGTTTCTAATTAATGGACAGGTTCTGACAATATCTAAGTGATCTAAATTTTAAATATCCACTGTCCATTCACAAATTTAAAGATTGCTAATGCTCTCGTCTTTCCCTCATCACTGTCAGGAAAAAGCAACAGTTCTCTACTAGCATACCACCATCATCCTTTTTGCCTCATTCCCTCTATTCTTAAAATATTTTTTTCATTTTTCTTAGTTTTTTAAGCATGTATTTCTTTTGGATATGTTTGTTCATGCAATATGTCTATCTCTAGCAAGTTTCACCCAAAGGAAAGATGTAACACAGAGCTTGTTACTGGAGCAAGCTATAATTTGACTCCAAGATGAGATTAGCAATTAAAATGTTTATATCATGCAAATGACTTTTTATACAAAAGAATGTAAAGATATTAATATGGATCACTTAGGCAATAGAATGTGACCTGGATACTTACCCTCTACAACAAAATGAGTAACGATACCAATTGCAATTCCTATGATTGCTACAATTGCCAATGTGAAAAGAGCTAGTCTTATAGGATCCCAAAATTGCTGTCTTCTTTGATAATGAACTTCTGGGTAATCAGCTTCTGAAAATTCAAGTGGTCTATGAAAATAGAAAAAAACAAAAAGATTTTTAAAAAACTCATTCTAGTCTACTCTAGGTCTACTTTTTGTCTTTCTGTAAGAAAATAGAATTATGCTGCTAGATAATAATAAAATACTTAGATATTTAAAAAAATAAGATTTTAGCTATGTACCTTCCCTTAAAAATCCAATTTCAGTGCAAAATTTGGTTACAGTTCCGTAGATGAGAACATCTTCCTAGTACATATTATCTGACACAATGGCAATGTGAAATAGATATGGTAAAACACAAAAACTCACTAACTAAATGGTAATATATGAATATAATATCAAAAAGGGAGTTTCTACAAAAAAGTCATAATAATTTCATCAGTTTTACTTTATTAAAAATAAAATGTTTTAATATAATTATTTTATGACCTTAAAATTATTCTTAATGTATGTTAAATGAACACCATTACTTTTTAAAATCTGATTATGGATCTTTGCATCTTATTAAAATCTTCCAACAAAGTCACAAATTATGAATTATATTTGATCAAACTCCAGTCCTCATCATGAAGAATTGTCCACTATTACCCTACCACTCCACCAAACATACCTTGTCATATAAACTATCTTTCCCCAGCTTGAAAATTGGTGTTTAATTTCTTCATTTTGCAAAAATTCCAAATTAATTATCAATATTTTGAAATCTTACAAATAAGATTTTTATTTTTTAATTATTAGTAACAAATATTTAATATAAACTTTATTCACTAAGTGGGTAACAAAAAGTCCTTTAAAAAGTATCTGCCATCTCATAATCATATTTCAGAAACTATTCTAGAGGTATAGAAGTTTTAAGATATGATATTTGATTTTAGGCCACTCACACTTTAAAAAGGGATATAGACAAATGAGTAACATAGTGTGAAATGTCAAAATTAAGTTTTTTACAGAAAGGAAAAGCATCTAACATATTGGAAGACTATTAGTGTTAGCAAATTTTATCAAGTAGGTAACATGATTAAACTTTGAGTAATAAAAGTTCTCCAGTTAATAGAGATAAAGAGAGCTAGGGAAATAAAACAGCATTCAATGCTAATAATTAGTACTGGGATTAAAATATATACATAAATATGACTTTGGCTTTCAAGAAATGTATGGTCTCCCATAGTGTGTTCAAAGCTAAATCTTCCACATCACTGATGTGATGAATCTGGGAGGCTGTATCAGCTTATAGGGAGTTTTATCCTCCAAGCTAATACACACTGGCTTTGCACAAGATGGGAAACCAATGCAAAATTTTATAAGACTGAGATTTTAAAAAACGCACAGAGGTATGAAGAAAATGGGGTTAGAATAAGCATTCAGATAGTAAGGGCAGTTTAGAAGTCATTTTGAAGGTCCAGGAAAAAGAGGTTATGAACTATATCTAGAGCAGTAAAATTCAGAGGAGATGAATTTAGATCCAATAATTGAATTTTGTTGACTATTTAACTATGAGATAACTGACTTACTAAGATTAAAGGAAGAAAATATGTTTTCAATGCACATGTTAATGCTATTAATGATGAGCAAACCAAAAGGACCAAAAAAAAAAAATATATGTTGGGAAACTTAGCCAGCCACATGCAGTAAAATATAACTGTATCATAACTCTGTACACAAACAATCCAAATGGATTACTAACTTAAATGGTAGAACAGAAACCATAAAATACATAGATGAAAACTTTAAGCCAAATATTGCATGACATTGACTTCAGTGATGTGTTGGGGCTTTGACTCCAGCAACAAAGGAAGCAAAAGCAAAAAATAAATAAATGGAAGTACAGCAAACTAAAAAAATTCTGCACTATGAAAGAAACTAGATTAAAACAAAAAGACTCTACTAAAACTAGAATGGGCAAGATGGTACGTGCTTGTAAGCGATAGCTTATGAAGTCACGGCAGGTTCTGGGGATCATGGTTAGAGTCCTATCTGGGGCAACACAGTGAGACTTAGTCAAAAAAATAGCTGGGCGTAGTGGTGCATGCTGTTATCCTAGCTACCTGGGAAGCTGAGGCTGGTGATTGCTTGAGTCTATGGTACCCCGAGCAACGTGAGCCTGTGGTTCCAAGAGCAAAAATAGTGAAAACTAGTCTCAAAAAAAAAAAAAAAACAAAAAAACAAAAACACGGGGCAGGGGAGTATTTGTACATCAAACACCTGACAAGAAGTTAATATCTAAGATATGTAAAGATCTTAATTCAAAAAATAAAGATGAAAATGATTTTTTTTAAATGGGCAAAGTATTTAAGTAGATTGTTTTCCAAAGAAGACATACAGATGGCCAAAAAGCACCAAATAGTCATATTTATCAGCATGGAAATGCAGCTAGAACTACAGTGAGATACTATCTCACATCCTTGAGAATAACCTTTAGCAAAGAGTCCTGAAAAAACAAATATTGGTGACAATGTAGTAAAACAGAAACTCTCATAAATTGGTGGTGGGAATTATCCAGTCACTATGCAAAATTATGGTGTTCTCCTAAAATATTAAAAATATATCTACCACATGATCCTGCATTTCAACTTGTAGGAATTTACCTGAGGGTTATAGCCACACTAATTTGAAGGGATAGATGTTCATTGAAGTTCATTTACTATAACCATTATGTAAACAATCTAAGTTCCCAATGACAAATATTAACAAAATGTTGTATACATACACACACCCCCCACACACACATATACATTGGACCACTATAGACAACCTGATAAAGGGAATTTTTATCATTCATGACTGAAGTAGGCTAATTATAAGTAAGTATGAATTCTGAAATTCAATAAAAAGGGATATGAAAAAGAAAATACATTGCTATTTGTGACAAAATGGATGGAATTGGAGGGAATTATGCTAAGACAGGTGAATCAGAAAGAAAAATACTGAATGGTTTTACTTGTATGGAATATAGAGAAACAAAGCAGAAAGGTACAAAACTAAACTAAAAGTCTGGAAATCTATCAGCAGAAGAGATTGGAGGATGACTGGGGGGGGAGGGAAAATGCACAATGGACTATGGAATAGAATTATCAGTGCCAAGAAAATTTTATAGCTCCAGCAATTGCCAAGCATACTGTTAACAACACACCTTTAATTAAATTCAATTCAATTCATTCATTCATTCATTCATTCATTCACTGTGTGTTCATTGAGCATCTATCTACTTCAGGCACTATTTAGATAATGAAGACATTAGTAAGAATCAGGATATATTCTCTATTCTCATGTCTTGTGGTGGGGAAGGCAGATCATAATAAATAAATCTATTCATAATTATAAAGGTCTGTTAAGAGAAAAATAAAAGGGAGAGGGTGGACTAAGATGATCAAAGGAGACTCTGCAAAGGTGACATCTAAGCAAAGACATGAGCAAAGTAAAGAATGGAGTCATATGAGGCAGAAATACCATAAGCAAAGGAATACGTAGTATATGAACCTTGAAATAGTAACAGACTTACTGTTCAGAAGAGCAAGAAAGTCAGTGTGATGAGTGCAGAGTAAGACAATGAGGTCATCATCAAAGAGAGAAGACATTGAGGTCAGAAAGAATCAAGAAACAGATCATAACCTAGCAGGCCACTGTAACATTTATTTATGTTATCCTTAGTGAGAAGGAAAGCCATTAAAGTTTTGATCAGTGGAATGAAATGGTTCTTCTAAAATAATCACTCTGTGGATAATACACTGGTGAAAAGAGGGTGTGGCATGAAACAATGGAAGCAGGGAAACTGGTTAGGGGACCATTTCAGTAGTTCAACTGAAAGATTATGGTGCCTTGGACAAGGATATTAGCAGTGATGAGATCAGAATATGTAATTGGTTTCAGAATGCATTTTCAAGGAGTTGCAGGCACAATTTGTTGATAAACTGGTTGCAGAATGAGAGAGAGGATTAAGGAGGATTTTAAGGTGTTAGACTTAGCAGGTGAAAGGAATACTTTGAAGGAGGTGCAGCCTCTTTCTCAAATTAAAGTTTATGTGGAAATTTAATGTATAACTGACAAAACAAATCTGTTCTGGGAAGGAGAGTTTATATAGAATTCTACCATAAGCATGTAATCTCCCCACTAAAACAAACTAAATCTCTAGAATATTAGTATGTATTCTCCCCACTGAGATACATTTTTCAAGAACTAGCTATTAGATTTCTCACAGTTTTAGGAACACCAGCAACCCTGAGGTGGTGGCCTCAGCAGCCTGACCTGTCATACAGCCCCTACTCATCTCCCTCTAGCTCTAATCTCCAGCCTTTACCTGCCATGCATCCAAAGCGCAGTTCTATAGACTCACCTTGGTAAAGCCTTTTCAACATATCAAACTCCTGAATAGGTTTTAACCTATGAGTAAAGAACCAGCAAGTAGGTGGTAGATATTAACATGTTCCCTCTCTGCCTTAGAGGCCTCAGAAGAGGGAGTAAAGGCTGAAGAGATGCTTTGATAAAGGCACTGTTTCTTCTAGAGACTGACTGCAGACACATGTGTTTGTAAATAAGGGAGGATGGCTTTGAAGACTCCTTTCTTGATTTTATTGATGAAACCATATAGAATAGATAAATGTATTTTATAATTAGCTTACTTTAGCCACCAATGCTAAAATCCTCTTTATCAAGTTGTTTAACCTATTCTTAAAATCCTTCCCTCTTAAGTCCCGGGGTAAAAAGTTAAAAAAAAATTAAAAATAAATAAATAAATAAAAACAATAAAAATAGAAACAAACAAACAAACAAACAAACAAAAAACCACACACACACACACATTTACCAAATATCGGAAGAGAACAACGGGCCAAACAACCAACAACTGAACATCAACTTAACCAACCAGCAAATTGCAGAAAAATGGGCGATGGAGTGACTGGAGGGGGGATACAGAGGAGGGATATGGAGAGAGAAGGAGGGAGCAACTAATGCACAATTGTGACAAATCAATAAAATGAATTAAAAAAAAATCCTTCCCTCTTAACTTCCTGAGGAATCTCCTTTCACCTGTAAATAACCTGAAGATAGTTTCTAGGAATAAATTCCTACAGTCTATACTTATTTCACTAGTTATATTTCCTTAGGATTATATAAAACAAATCCCTTTATCACATGTAAATCATTCAACAGGTTCTTCATGAGCATCTACTGTGTGCTCAGCCCTGGGTTTTCACTGATGAACCAACCACCATCCCCACTGCCTTATAACACTAAATCAGGAGAACTTTTATAGTACCTTCCTCCAGTTGACCGAAGCCTCACCTTACTGCCTGGGGGAGACAGCTAGGGATAGGAAGAAAGTGGTTTCCCATATATATTTCAAAAAGTGAGAAGTTACTATAGGAATTACGCAACATGAATATAAACATGAAAGTACAACTCTGAAAATCTTTTATGATTTCTTCATTCAGAATTTAAGGTTCTGACTTTGTTCTCATATCAACTAACAAAGTGATGTCTCTCAAAACTAGAAAGCAAGGACCAAATAAAGTAGCATTATTAATTTGACTCAGTAACATCAAAAAAAAAAAACAACAGGATAAATGCACCAAGGACTAAGAGAAATTTTATGAGGATTATGTAATAAATATTTTTATTTTTTACATAGTATCATATTGCGACTTTATGAAAGTTTCTAGTCTGCAACATTGTGAATCTACATGTGCATAAACTACATTAAGTTCACTGCAAAAGGGCCAATTCTATCATTCAGTGAAGAGTGACAATATTGTTGAATTTTCATTTAGCTCTTAAATAGCTTCCTCATTGAGGTATAATCCTGTGCTTGCTATTAATATTATTAAAATTTTACAAGGAAGTCTGACAAACTAATGAAGTGCGTGAAAGGAATCCAAGAGATAACTGATAAGAATCTAAATATCTGAGTATCCTTGGTAGTAAAGAAAGGTAAATAACCAAATTTAAAGTAAATGAAGCACACTCTCCCATGTGCAACTTAAATATCAACTTGGTAGGTGTTCTTGTGGAGCCCAGAGGGAAAATTCTATGCCTCACATGTCTTAACATATTTATATTCAACCTGAAGCATAGATACATATTAGATACTCAGTTTGGGCACCGTTTTCTCTATTTCTTGCCAAAAGCCTTCTTTCTTGGCAATGCCCATGATTAGTAAGACCTATTTAGTGACAGCAGTTAATTAAGGTTAACGACCTTCCCTAAAACAGACACATAGTGACACACATTAATAGAGCGGATCAGTAACAGAAAATAAATTCATTATTCATTATAAATGCAATTTTAAATGCACAAAGAACCTCTGAACCTTCGCAATATCCACAGACCCAGATCTTACCTCCCCAGTATCCCTTGTATCCTATAAGCATGGATATAGGATACAGGATTAAGTCACCAAAATGGAATATCTCTGTTATGACCTGTACTATGGGTAGTTAAGAGGTATAACATTTGTTCTGAGTAAGCTGAGATGTAGCACAGTGTTTAGCATCACCCTGTGAATCCCAAATGTTCCCTCTTAAATCCCTCCTTTTGCTTACTATCCGTGATTTTAGGTAAGATACTTGATCTCTCTGTGATTCAGTTTAATACAAGCAAAATGGACATACTAGTATCTATTTCATAAGTTTTCTATGAAAATAAAATGAACAATATATGTAAAGTACTATGAGTGCTATAAAGGTTTTTATTGTAATTAAAATGCCACTAACTTGCTTATATTTATAAAAATCCTCTGTTTTTCCAGATATACTGAATTCAAATACCTTTTCTGCCTTTCAGTTGACCATTTTATTTTTGTTCACACTACAGTGAAATATTTTTCTGTATTCTTATCTGCCTTTCTTGCCTGAGGAAATAAAATGACTGAAGTAGGAGTCCTAGGATGGAAATGTACTCCATTTTAACTGTTTGTCAATGACATTAAGTCCCCTCAAAATAAGACAGTCATGCATTGTGATCCCATTTTTGTTTGATTGCTATTTAAGCTGAGCTTCACCAAACAGAGGTAGTTTGTATTTAAATTTTCTATTATATTACATGTGATATAGTAACATAACTAAATCTCAGTACTGTAACCTCAGAATATAACTGTTTTCCTTCTTTTTCCTTGTTTGCCTAAATCATCTTTTATGACTAAATCTTAGTATCTACTATCACAATTTTCACTCATCTCACTTCAGTACTTCTGTAATTATTCCTTCTGGCTCCTATTAAGCACATTTTCTTTATTAAATTATAAATATTCGTGACAATTCTAACATTCCTGCCTACTATATAAAAAGACCAATGAATTGCCCATTACTTTTAGATGATAGGTAACTTTTTGATAACTTTCACTTTTACATGCATCACAGTTCATAAATGTGTAAATAATAAATCTTGCATTTACAAAAAGTGATTTATAGGATGTAAAAGTTTAGAATATTTGTATTGCTAGTGTTTTTACTAAAATAATATTAGACAACAATTTTCTTCAAAGAACAATATCCTAGATGATTGCTTCTTATAATAAATTGGGGTCTCAGTAGTCATTCTTTTATGAAATACTTTGGCACTAACATAGAAATGTCAGTTAGAATAATTTATAATACCCCAAATTTGAAACATAATGGAATAAAGATTTGCAAGTCATTAAAGTGTGTTGATTTGTATAAAAGTCAGCTTTTAAAAAAAAAGTCACATTCTTCTTACCCTGCTAAACATTTGCTATAACAACCTATTTTAAAGAAATTAAATTTTTCTTAAACAGTTGGCAAGTAACATTTAATCTCAATTGCTAGTAAGTTACATGGAAATAATACTTACCACTAAATTGAATTTACATATACAGGAACTCTTTTGCTGGCCTAGTTATAGATGTTATTCATGTATATAATTACATTTGCAAATATTTTTACTATTCAGCTGACTTACCCTCTACTTACTCTGGCTTAATACTATCTTTCTGAGTCATCAAAAAGTGTTAAGTGTGCATCTTTACATTGGAAGATTCTTCTTTTGCTAGAAGTAATTCTTCCCTAGATATCTATGTGTCTCACACTCACTCAGGTAACAGAAATCATTTTGGAAAGGACTTCTCTGATTACCTTTAAATAACCAATGTCATCTTCTATGCCTTTATTCTTCCTTTTTCTACATTGTACTTATCATTACACAAATCATGACATATATTTGCTTATTTTCTATCTCCTCCACTAAAATATATTAACTTGATGTCAGACACATTGTAAATATTGACTATGTAATGAATAAATGAATTTAACATTTAACTTAACAATTATCTCCCTATAAGTATTATTATTATTTTATTAATATTATTGCTGCTTCAGTATTTTACAACTTCTTTATTAGGTTGAAGAACAAGTTTTATCAACAATTACTTAGAAGTTTTTAATTGTTTTTCAGGTACATAATAAAAGACACAGCTGAGAGGTGTAAATTTCTAGAAAATAAGTTAGTTGTACCTTACATTGATTTAATATAGCATATTTTTTTTGGTTATACAGTGAATAACACCCAAAGAAAATACTGTTTTTCTAAATTCACCCAGATTTTGACTCTCATTTTTTTTAACTGAAAGCAATTTATAGAGTCTGCATCACAGCTTTTAGCTGATATTTAGTTGATAATCCCAAAGAGAGAGAGAGTCATCATAAATGAAAGACTCCAGAGACTAGCATAGTTTTAGTTAACACTGATTTGTATTTAAATATTTTAAGATCTACTGTAAAGGATAGAAAAGACTAATGATTAAACTATTGTATCAGTAAACATCTTAATTTTTTATATCATAAAATGTTAGTTTGAGTTTTATTTCATGGAATGCAGAATGAAATAGGTTAGTTACAGTAGTATCAACATTGGTAACTCATTCATTCTTAATCTAGTCTATAGAATTACAAGTAATAATTAAACCTGAAACTTTTTAGTCTCTTTTAGATATATCTGGAATTCATTATTATAATGGCACTGTAGTGACAAGATATTTTTTAATATTAAATAAGTTATTTATGTATAAATTTCACATCTTTGTAGTCCCTGGGGTTTGCCCACCATCTTCCCTTCCTGACTGTTTCCACCATCTCCCGCCCTCCTTCCCCCCCCCCCCCAGTTGTGTACTTCAATTTGGTTGTTAGCTTGTTCTGACTTTTCCTCATGGCTTTTGTTTATTTTTCCTATGTCCCATATTTTAGTGAACCATTTGTTTTCTGTCTTTTTCTTTCTGACTTGTTTCTTCTAATATGATTTCTTCTAAGTACATCCATGTAATAAAACCATCATATTTGTCATTTTTAATTGATGAGTAATATTCCATTGCATATATATACAACTTCTTTGTGGGCATTTGGGTTGTTTTCATGTCCTTGAAATTATAAATAGTGCTGCAGTAAACATCCAAGTGCAAGTGTCCCTTTGTATACAAGCATTGAGTTCTCCTTTGGGTAGATTCCCAGGAGAGCAATTGCTGGGTCAAATGGTAGTTCCATTTTCATTAGTTTGAGGGTCCTCAACACTGCTTTCCATAGTGGCTAGGCCAGTTTACATTCCCACCAGGAGTGTAAGAGTGTTCCTTTCTCTCCACAATCATGTCAGCACTTGTTGCCCGTTTTTTAGATGTATGTTATTCATACTAGTGTTAGGTGGTATCACATTGTGGTTTTGATTTGCATTTCCCTGATTACTATTGACATTGAGCATTTTTTCAAGTGCCTGTTGGCCATTTGTATTTCCTCTTTGGAGAAGTGTCTTTTCAGTTCTTCTCCCCATTTTTTAACTGAACTTTTTTCTTTGTTTTTGTTAAGTTGTGTGAGTTCTTTGTGTATCTTTGTTATCAGACCCTTATCACGTCTATGGAGGGCAAACATTTTTTCCCACTCAGTTGGGTTTCTTTTTTTTTTTTTTTTGTCTGTAGTCTCTTTTGCTGTACAGAAGCTTTTTTTTGTTTGATGTAATCCCAGCTGTTTATGTTTGCCTTCATTTTTTTACCTGCTATAGATGTGCCCAGAAATGGATTTCTGAAGTGTAGCTCATGAGGGTTTTACCCAGGTTTTCCTCTTTGTATATTATGATTTCCGGTGTTACATCCAAGTCTTTTAGACAAGATA
This sequence comes from Uropsilus gracilis, assembly GCA_004024945.1. Taxonomy (NCBI): domain Eukaryota; kingdom Metazoa; phylum Chordata; class Mammalia; order Eulipotyphla; family Talpidae; genus Uropsilus; species Uropsilus gracilis. The sequence continues at coordinate 39,268 of PVHY01003267.1, read as the reverse complement.
TTGTAGTGGTTTTTGATATTTAAAAGTTTGTATACTTGGAATTTAAATAGCTCTCAAAAATACAAACATTTGAATATTGGCCAATAATTTAAGCAGTTGAGTTTTTAATGCTAACTAAATGTTCCATCAGTATTCATTCACCAGTCATTTATTGCCTTGAATAGTCACATCCTGTGTACTCTAGACCTAAGGATATGCCAGTAAGCAAATCTAAATAAATCTCACCCTTTTGAAATTTAGAATAAACATTCTTGTAAATTCTGACTAACAATAAACAAATAAATGAGCAAAATAAAATAGTATATTAGATTGTAATGACTTCTGTGGGGAAATTAAAGCACATTAAGCATAACAGTAAACCAGGTGGCAGAAATGAAACATTTAATAATGTGTGTAAAGAAACACTAAGAAACTGACATATGAGCAAGAATATTATAAAGTGAAGAGATAAGACTTATAGATGATAGGGAAAGGTTATCTTAGACAGAATTAAAATCTTGTGCAATTACTAAAGCAGAAAGAGCAAGTTGTAGATGTAAATGATAGCTTGATTATTTTTAACTGCTTTAAAGATAATTTGTTTTATAAGGCAAAATAATTAACACATTATAAGGTTGATATACTGTGGGTTTTGATATAAGAAAATGATAAATGTATACTAGGAGTAGTTCAAAGGATGGGAGAAAGAAAGCAGAAACGTGCAGCATAAATTTATTTACTATATAAAGTGGTATAGTATTATCTAAAAGTAAATTATAATAATTTCGAAATATAATATTGTAAATCACAGATAGATACTTAGAAATTTTAAAGGGTTTTAAATGAAAGGTCAGTAGTAAAAATAAAATGAAAAAAATAAACTAATCCAAAGATAGGAAAGAATAAAAGAGGAAAAAAATGAAATAAACACAAAGGAATTAACAAAAATGGTTAGATTTAAATCAAATCATATCAAATATTACATTAAAGCTAATGTAAGATCTTAAAATTCCAATTAAAAGGAGAAATTATCCAACTGGATCTAGAAACAAGACACAACTATATGCTATTTACAAGAAACCCACTATAAATAAAGTATCATATAAATTATGTTACATAAAGCCTAATCAAAAGAAAACTATGGTAAATATAAATAAATATCAGATACAATCAGCTACAAATCAAGGAACTGGCCTTGACCTTTCATTTAAAACCCTTTAAAACTAAAGAAAACAATGTATAATGGTAAAAGGGGTTAATTTATCAGCATAACAGATACAATAACTCTTGTTATCTGTGCAATTAATAAGAGCTCCATAGTATCAAAAGCAAATGTTATTATGAAGAAACAGACAAATCCACATTTATAGTTGAAACATCAATACTTCTTAGTAATTGACAGAGTAAGTAGACTGAAAATCAGTAAGGAACTGGTTATCTCCACATTATCAACCATCTTGACTAGTTGACACTTGTAGAACACTCCACCCAGCAACAGCATAACATACATTCTTTTCTGCTGGATGTGGTACATTCACCAAGAAAGAACATGATCAGTACACACTCAATACATTAAAAATCTTACAAAGCATATTTTCTAACTATCAAAGAATTAACCTATAATTTGGTAACTGGTATATGGAGCATCTCCCAAATACTGAGAAATTACATAACAAGTTTCTAAGTGACTTGTGGCTTAAAAAGAAGTTAAGAAGGATACCCTTAGAATTGAAAGAAAACAAAATTTGTGGGATAAACCAAGATAATTTTGAGAGAAATTTTATGGCTTTAAATTCTTTTATTAGAAAATAGCCTTTACATTGTTGCTGGGGAAAAAAGAAAGGAAACCAAGAAAACGCAAAAAAAAAATAAAAATAATAAACATAAAAACATGAGATGATAAAATTGAAAAATAGAGAAAAGTAGGAGAATCAATTCTTTAAAAAGATGTATAAATTTGATAAACAAGAAAAAAGGAGAGACATGTTTTCAAAACCAAAAATGAAAGGGATATTATTATAGATCCTAAAACATTAAAAAGAATATTAAAGGAAAAACTTGAACTATGCTACATCCATAAAGTAGCTCATACAGTTAAAATGGGTTAAAAAGTGTTAAATGCATAAACTGCCAAAGGCAGAAAAAGCTAGGATACCTGCTCACATTATTCCTATCCATATTGGAAGGACTTGTCAGTTTAATACAGAGAGCTTAAAAATATACAGAATACAACATGGATGGAACTAAAAAGACTCATATTAGCAGAAATATAAGTCAAAAAGAAAAAGAGAAATACAGGATGATCTCACTTATATGATGGATGTAAGGAAAAATAAACAAATAAGAAAAAATAAAAACAACCAGTGGGACTGAACAATGAAGCAAGAGAGGAGGAGGGGGAAGAAGGCAGGGGAGGTGAAGAGCACAAAAGATCAGGGTGGTTAACAGGTGTTAGTGAAGTGGGAAAGCCCTGGAGTACACAATAATGCAATAATGTAATATAAATATAAATACACATATATATGCAAATTTAACAAAAATTTTAAATTAAATTTAAAAAAAGAACAAAAGTTTTATTTATTAAAGTAAAAAAAATACAGAATAGGAAGAAATAAATTACTTTTATTGTGTACAAATCCCTGAATGTTTGCCACAGGAGGAAAGTATGTAAATTTACAACGGTCATAGGACAGCAAGCACATATAAAAATCTATTCACATGTATAATGTGAATATTGAATAAATGAGTGTGCAAATTATAAAAATAATTTCCATAAATTAATATGCCATATATAAATAACAAAAAACCATGAAATATTTAAGTAGATAACTAACAAATGTTGGAAAATACTTATAAGAAGAAAAGTTTAAAAACATTTATACCATGTTTGTTGATTGAACGTTATCAACTTGATAGTTTTCCCAAAATTTAACTATAGATTTCCAGTTGAAAGCAATCATAAATCACACAATTTGAATCATTCACGTAATGTTAATCATTCAATATTTTTTACTATTTTCTTTTTTTTATAATTTATTTATATATAAATTTCACATCATTGTAATCCCAGGGATTTACCCCCTTTTTACTATTTCATCATTTGGTTTTCCATGTAAATTTTAGAGTTGCTTGCTGCTTCCTCAAAAATCCTAAAAAATTAAAACATAAAAAAGTCAGAAGAAATATTGAAGATTATCACATTATATCACTTGGAGTTGCCACTGGAAGCATGCCTAGACTGGGTGGTCTCCTACCAGTAAAGTTAACGACTAGATAAACCGTTGACAAAGGTGAGCCATATAAATATAAGAAAAAAAGAAGAATTAATTTTCTTCTGTAGCACACATCAAGAGAATCTACGCATATGTGGTAGATATTTCCTGTGTTTGCCATTTTTTCATGTTAAAATTCAGACTCTCTCCACTTAGAAAACTACTTCTAAAACCATTATTAGGTGAAAGATTCAGATAGGTCCATAATTTCCACAGATTAAAGTACAAGGAGAGAGAAAAGTAGTAAAAATACTTAAATGTTGCATAATGGCTTCAGAACTCAGTGCTTATTGATTTAAAATGTATGTCTGTTATGGAGACTTCAGGAAATGTATTGTTTTCTCAAATGGAGTATGGACATTTGTGATTAGGAATCCTTGTTTTTTAGCATCTTGTTATTAAAGGAGAGGAGGTCATTCTAAGGGAAAAGATATTTTACAGACTAAATTTTATTCACTCTTTTCATCTTATTAGTCCCGTAACATTGTGGTGAGGAAAGATGCTTCTTAAGATTTGGAATAGTCATTAAAAAAGGAAAATCTCACACTCCAAGAAAAAAAATCTCAATACCTAAAACAAGTTAGATCCAATTGTTACTTAGCATTATGTTGAATAAAGGGTTTGATATCTTCATTTAATAAAACCTCTGGCTATTGCTTGTCTCAAAATTCTCAGTGGTAAATTCACTGAATTTTAAAATGAACTGCTAATTATTATCCCTGTATCTATTTCATTTTCAAGTTATTAATGTCAGTTAATCCTAAAGTTGCATCTCTCTGGCCAATGATTGTTTAATCATGGACATTAAGTTCAGTTCTTGAGGTGAGGCAAGAAGCTAGTGGGGACTACTAAGAAATACTCTTTCTTCTAAAATAAGTCAAACTCAGATGTCTCCTTTCCCTTCCTCTGGACACTGGTTATCTATTTGACACCTACTGCCATCTTGTAACTGAGAATTATCAACTTGAAGACAAAGTTCACTCACTGAGAACAGCTAAGGAGAGAAACAGAAAGAACCTAAATCTGATATAAAGTATTTGAGGTACTATATCAAATATTGCTAAAAGCAGTTCCAGCTTTTGATTTATCATTTTATTACATGATGATTTTCCTTATTGCTTAAGCTAGTTTGGGATTGGGTTTTATTAATTAATTATAATTGAAAACATCCAAATTGATACATTTAAGTGTTAATCCCATAACCTTAAGAATCTTTATTTTATGTAAGCATTTTCCTGAAATTTCAAGGAGTTGATTCATTATAATTAATATAAGGGCTTTTGTATTACAAGAATATAAGACCACTTCAAAAGAAAATACAGTAACATAGAAGAGGGAAAATTTTCTATTATTTATGCAATTTAGAAGCATCCACCTGATGTTCTTGATATGCTAACTATGAAGTATTTGTAGCAATTTTTAAAATAATCCCTTCAGCTTTATCCATATTTTAGATACATATATTCATTTAAAAATGACCATTGAAAAATTTTACTGGTTTTGGTGGAATGATGAACAAGATTTACTTAGTGTCTACCCTATAAGAAGATGCAAATATTAAAAATAAAAAAAGGGCAGAATTGGTATATGATTACCAAGATGAGAAATGCTGAGAGAATGCAAGGAGCTCTTCTAAACATATAACAGGTAAGGCTTATCTGTGTTGGGGATCAGGAGAGTTTTACTAGCGCTGTTTACCAAAACCAGAAGGACTGTCTAATTAGGGGAGGCATGAAGGGAAAACAGCATGTGATAGATTTCTGATAGATGTTTGTCAAGTTCACAGACTTAAATAAACCAGGAAGGATAAAAACAGTGAGAAAGAGACCAGTCTAAAGACATAGCAAAGAGATATGCAAAATAATTTTACAAAAATACTTGCGTATGAGTGTGAAATACAGCTTTATAAATCTGGCCAGTATTACAGGACAAGAAAACAATAATAATGTAAACATAGTTTATCATGCCTCTGAATTTTTTTTAAGCTGTGGAAATGTTAGAAAAACTCAATTTTTTTTTTTTTTTTGAAACTAGGTCTCGCTGTTTTTGCCCGTGAAACTGCAGGCTCTCATTGCCCAGGGTACCATAGACTCAAGCAATCCCCAGCCTCAGCTTCCCAGGTAGCTGGTATTACAGGTGCACACCACCATGCCCAGCTATTTTTTTGGAACTAGGTCTCACTACAGGCCCCAGGCGGGACTCGAACCGCGATCCCTAGCCCCCGCCACTTCGTAGGCTGAAGCTCACAGACACGAGCCACCGTACCCCGCAGAAAAACGCACTATTAACAGTGCTACTATAGGGGAAAAAAAGGTACATCAGCCTCCCCAGTCCCTTGTCCCCTACATGCCCCACTCCTAATCACTGGAGTAAAAGTTCTAATATCCAGCAGATGACTAATATGAGAGACAGTAGCAACCCAACATCTGTGATTTCTCCCTGTATAAAAAAATGCCTATTATCAAATTTAATTTATTAAATAAGGCATAGTAGTGATTAGTGATAGCAATAAAATAGAACAATTATATATAATAATATACCATAATAAAAATATATGGTTGTCGTCTCACCCAAACTATTTTCTTACTATATCATTTTTGGAGCTTGGTTCAACATAGGTAACTGAAACCACAGAGAGGGATTCACAGAAAGGAGGACTACTGCAAACATATTATGGGGATATTGCCTGTGATGGTTATATATAAACATACTGCCATATGGTTGAACATTCTTCTTTCCCTTCTTCCATTTGTATTTTATAGTCTATAGCCATGTTACTCCTTGATTACAGGCTAAATTATTTTCACTTGTGTGTGTACGGTTAACATCTCCAAGACTGTAAACATTCAAACAGCAGAAGTTTGTCCCCTGCTTCTTTTATATTAAAAACAAACCAAACAAAAAACAAAATAAACCTTAGAAACTTTTGTTGACTTAGAAAATTTCAACTGTGAGTATAAATCACAATGAACCCTGGATTCATCATTGTTGGCACACAACAATGACAGTAAAAGGAACAAAAATATTCTCCATTAGGTTATTTTTTCTCATTTCAAGCAGGTAACAGCTAGGATATTTACTTTTTTTCTCAAATATGATCACAGAATTCTCTTTCCAAGCACTCATATATAACAATTTGAAAAAACATGTTAAATTTTAAGAAAGTGTGTATCAGTCTCATGTATCCTTCTGTAAAATATAACCAGCCAGTGGAGCCATACTGGACCCATACTTCCCATGTGAATCATATGTTAATCCCCCTCTCATTTAGTTTCATGAAGTAGTCTTATAAATTCTCTTTTTAAGTCATTTATTTATTTCAACCAAAATAATTTCAATTACCCTCATTTACAACAGCATAAAATGCTTCTTGGGAAATCACATCCTGCTAATTGTGAATAAATATGGGAAATGTCTTCAGGGAGAAAAGCAGAATTAAAAGAATCTTAATGACTGAAAAGAATTCATCAACTATTAAGCACATACTCATCTGACAAATAATTTATATATTTTTTGATGTTGAACATTTTTGGCACACCATGCTTAAAAATATTCTTACTGTTTTGTCCATTATTCAAACACTAAATAGTAATACAAAAGTGCTGCTTGTTACAATAAACTTGTACTTGTGGTAAATATCAGCTCTATTTTATATCTATTACAGATACCAAAAATAATATGCTATTATAGAAACCCAAAATAATATGCCACTATATGTAGATTCTGGCAAAATTAATTAAGTGAATATACATTTTAAGAGACCAAATTGTAAAGAGCTGGGCACAGAGAGCAAGAAAGGACAAAAGAGAGAGATTGCACAATTGAAGAGGGTTGAGGGCTATTGGAAGTATGGCCAGTAGCAACTCCAAGGTAAATTTTTAGACCTTTTAAAGGCTCCAGGTCAAGGGGAAAAAAAAGTGGGCAAGAGAATGTTTTATGACCAATTAACCAAGGAAGACTAATAACTAGGGTACAATAAAATTGGGTAAAATATTAGTTTCTGTGAGATAATTGCAGGCAGGGGATTCACCCATAAATTGGCTGCTATCTACTAAGGAATGTTTCTTATGGTAAACATTGGCGGGATGTCAACATTACTGCCCACCAGAGGTCAGGTCAATCATGCCATTCCATCTTCAGTGTTCTGAAGACAGATAAGGGTGGAATGAAATGTTCTTCATGACCTGCATGAGCCCTGCTCAGCTCACAGTCTGTGACACCAAATGCCTTTTGGTAAGCAATCAGTGTTCTCTTAGCTTCCTTTATGGTTAAAGTCATAAAGGTTTGTATTTCAGTGGCATTTCATAATCCAGTACAGAGGGAGGAGCTGTGATTGAGATATAAATGTCCTAGATAAAGGAGATCAACAGTGCTCTCATGTACAACTAATATAATCTGCATATTAAATAAACAAGATTAACATGTTCCAGAATCTTTGTCACATTTCTGAAGGGCCATGTGTGAAAGAGGTAATGAGTAGGTTAGAGTACTAAGTATAAAGAAGTTTAAGAGCTTCTCATTCTTCAAATATCCCCCTCAAATGCTGACATTTGTCTTTTACCAAATTGCTTTATTATTGACAAATTAACTAAAAAGCATGCAACACAAGTGCTACTTAGTATATTTTAATGTATGTATTTAGTTTTTTGAAGTCATTTTTATTTTTTGAAGAACTAAGTGTATATTAAATAGTTCATTGATAATTAAATACTATAGTAAAATCAATTTTCAGGAGTTTTAAAAAAGCATACTTGTAGGAATGGAATACAGTAAACAACTAAATTTCAACTTTTGAACTTTTAGAAACTTAGCTATGTGCATGACTTAAACAATGTAAATATTATTTGTCTGCATAAGAATACCGTTTCCATTACTGACTTTCATATTTTGATGAAGTCCTACTATGAATGCCATAAATAGATCATCAAAAATAAATTTCTCTATTTCAACGAAAATTCATTAATCAACTTATAGTATTAAATGTAGTCACAGATAAAATTGAAATACCAACTAGGAAAAAACAGTATATTTTATAGGCATATACTTAATAGTAGACAATTTTCACTAACAATACTTCAGGATTTAGAATCTACTTTCCAGGTATTTTCTTCTATGCATTTAACTAGTTAAGTATTATAAACGCAACATTAGCACATAAATCAAAGAAAATGCAATCGTGATAGGTAGATTACTTTAAATTTTTCTATTTATGGTAGTGGATAAATGACCTAGAGTTAAAACAAATAATCCATTTCCTTGCACCTATAACAATTGAATGAAAGTGAATCTTACTTAAAATTCATTAAGTCTCTTCCAGAAATACATCATGACTATAGCACCATTTTTCCTCATGACTTTAGTTTTATACATTAAGCACATCTAAATTCCTGGTATTTAAAAAAAAAAAACTTTTTTTTTTGGAGATAAAATAGTTTAACACTTAAATCTGGACTTGCTTTACAGATACCAAAAATGGTACCTAGTTCAGCTTGAGTTGGTAATAATGTAAGGATAAATTAACAATAGACTTTACTATCTCCTTTGGTAATAAACTGCAATTCTACCTCAGTCATCCAAACTTCCAACTAATGGAGAACCCTACAAAAATAGAACAAATGCCACAATAAGTAAATATATGTAACACTATATTCAAATTCTTTGTTTGTGAAAAAAGATATTTTCTAGTTCCCAAGTCATATTGATCATGTTGCCACAGTTTATTATAAATAAAATTATAAGTGAAAGCTATTGTTAATAAAAGAAACCAATTAGATAAATTGAAATAATGACAGAAGCATAGTTTGCCAATGCTACAGAAGTAGTAAATACTGATGAAACTTTTACTCTTCTTATGGGGTCAAGAGATTAAACACAGAAGTAGTCCTAAATAAGAAGTTGCTCCCAAAAAGATGAGTAATGAAAGGGAAATATTCTAAGTCTGTGTTTTTCTCTACAAAAGACATTTTTTCTTGAGTTAACCTTATTGAAAATACAGAAAGGTGTAGGTACCTGTCAACTATTTTACCTATCAATATTCCAGGTATCCAATCATAACATCCCTTGAGTGAACAAGTTCTTAAACATGACAGACATATAGATAGTGAAAATGTGGGTTGATCTTTTCTCTACCTTCCCAATAGCAGAAAAGCAGGCCAGTACCATATACAGCAACTGAAATTTGAGATTGGAAATGAAGGAATACCCAACCACCAAAGGAAACCATGGTTATGAAAGAATGGGAGAAAGAGGGGAAGGCAGGTAGTCATAATGAGGCAGGAAATAAAAAGAGGAGCACAAAAGTGATACCTTCGACATAGTTTCAATGAATTGTTTACTACATCATTCCCAGTCTTTGTTAGTCTCTACAACTTGCCCAGGTGCCTGGATACAACTAAAATCACGAGTTCAGTGTGAAATGTGAGCTTGAGATAAAGGACTTCATTTTTAATTTATTTAAAAATCCTTTTATCAAGATAAAGCTACATATTCTTAAGTCATTCTACCTGTTTTGGTTTATTGGTTGATTATGAAAAGAAGTAATGTAAAAATAAGAATCTGACAATGAGTATAAATGGGTCAGAAGAGTTAAAGGTGTTACTTAATTCATTGCAGACCAAATACTAAATAATTTTTCCTTTTTAATTTTTTACTTCAGAAGGATCTATATACACCCTACACTTAGTTATAATTTTTTTCAGAAGTTAATTCTTGCCAAGTTTCTATATAGTAAGATGGGTTAAGATATTTTATCCCATCTGTCAAAATGTGTGTTCAAGACTGTTTGGAAATTTATTATTTAAGTCAGTGTTTTTCACAGAGTAGAGTGAATTTTGCTAATACTACCTTGAGAGTTAATAAAATTATATAATTTTCAAGTTGTGTCATCATGTCACATACTATATTCTGAGATAAATAAAGCAGTCTGCAAGAAGCTTGGTAAGTTTCAGTCATAAAATTTCTTGTATTTTATGATTTTTAATCTATAAAAAGGGAAATTTCATGTGCTCCCATATTCTACTTTATATTTTCTATAACTTATTTTAAATTAATTCATTGTTATCATATATAAAATACCTAAAATGTGAACTGGTGTCTTCACCCAATAATAACGATATATAAATTGTTGAATGGGGTTAGTTGAAAGGAACCCATTTTCAAACAGATAGTAGTAATAAGCAAATAACTATAAAATCAAAAATGTTGCAAAATAATTAAAAGACAAGTCAATAAATTTTAAATACTGACTACAAGGAATTAATTAAAATTTATTGTAGTCTCATAAACTACTAGAAGAAAATATAGTATACAAAACAGTTATACAAAACAGTGATTTTAAATTTCTCTCATCTGTCTTTGAAATGACCTTTGAACTTGGATTTTTAATGTGTTTCTGAAAGCCTAGATTTAAATGCTTTTCATTCTAGAACTATACCTGGAAACAATAGAGCCATCAAGCTACTTTGATCCACCGCTCAGGGTTCTAAGTTGCAAATTTTATCATTGCTTCCTCTTGTTTAAATTTTTAACAAATGCATAAAAAATTCAGATATTTTAATTTGGTGCTACAGGTCCTTTACAGTCTGACGGCTTAAGTTTCATCTGATAATTTCCAGCATCTGTTTGTAAATGTATCTCAAGTTTCATGATGTTTGGAGCATGTTCTCCCAGACCAAAGTCCTTCCTTTCTCTTCCAATTAACTCCTATTAATTGGAACTCCTATTAATCTAAAAACCCAACTGCTATAGGTTCAGAGAAGCCTTTATGAGGCATTTCCACAGCACCTGATCATACTTCTTTTTTAACAAATTGTGCCATGAGGGCGTGGCCTCAGCCACTAAGGTTTCTATTTTTTGATAACCATATCTGTAATCTTGAGCAGGGCATCAGATACAGGGATAATGGGGGGGGGATCTACTCTCTGACAAAATTTAAGTGAAAATCCAGTGCCGAAATAAGTTAATATTTCCATACTGACTAGCTATTAATACTTTAAAATAGAATTTTAGAACTTAAATATTCAAAAGGCTGTTTTTTATGTGATGCAGTGAAAATATTTTGGTCTGACCCACCATAAGAAATTCTCTACAGTTCATTGCAGCTCTGTTTACAATTGCCAAGATTTGGAAACAAACCAAATGCCCCCAAACAGATGATTGGCTAAAAAAAAGGTGGTACATATACACGATGGAATACTACACATCAATCAAGGAGGACAAACACATGTCATTCGCAGCAACATGGATGGAACTAGAAAGACTCATATTAACAAAAATAGGTCAAAAAGAAAAAAAGAAGTACAGATGGTCTCGCTTATATGATGGATATAGGGAAAAACAAACAAATGAACAAGAAAAAATAAAAACAACCAATGGGACTGAACAATGGAGTGAGAGAGGAGGAGGGGTAAGAAGATGGGGGAGGTGAAGAACACAAAAGGTCAGGATGGTTAACAGGTGTTAGTGAAGTGGGAAAGCCCTGGGGAACACAATAATTCAATAATGTAATATAAATACACATAATATATCCAAATTAAAAAAATTTTAATTTAATTTAAAAAAAGAAAAACAAAACAACAAGGAGAGGGGCCAGAATGAACAGAGGGGTCATCAATGGGGGTTCAGGGGGAAGCTCTCCAATAACCATTTGCCTATACTGTAAAATCTAAAATATGAATAAAATTAAAATCACAAAAGAAAAAAAAAGAAATGTTCTGCATCATGGAATGGTATGCACATATAATCAAATAAAATAACAGTTCTCTCATATAATACTTACATTTACTATTTATGCTTTAGAAAATATGTATGATATAGTAAAAATATAACAAAATTAATGTCAGGTATTAATTCATTACACACAAAAAGGGAAAATTAAAATAATAAAATAACAAAATGAACCAAATAACAAATCAATGAAAGTTTGTCCTTATCCACACAAAAAGATTTCAACTCACTTTAATGGTGAGAACCTTTCCCCAGTTAATTTTAAAGTAAGTTCTCCTCATATTGTAAAGTTATGAAAAATTAGATCTTAAGAAATAAATGACTTGTCCAAAAAAAATGAGTACAAATATATCTAGAACATTGCTGAAGTCTCATAGTTTGTTATCTTTCTACTACAATACAGTAAAAGAATTGCTAAGAAGCTTTATCATATCTAGCTAATTTACACTTTGAAATTATATCTCTGGAGTAGGTACATAACCAAGGAAATCAATAAATTCACTCCCTAACTGTTGTACCTTTTCTCTATAATCATTTTTTGACAGAATATGTATTATATATTAAAATAATAAAAGATCTGGAATTGAAAAAAAAAATACTTAAAATTCTCAGAACTATAAACTCTGGGCACAAGCTGAGGAGGCTTCAATATAGATACTTCATTTCTAACACACTATGAAAAGTAAATGAATGAAGATAACCTCATAAGTTAGGAAGAGAATCAGGCTGATAGTAAAATCATACTCTGGAATTCTAAATGAAATGAGTCTGAGAGAACTTCAAATTCTTTGCTAACTTTTAAAATTTGAAAAAATTTAAATACCACATTTATATAAAATTTTGCTAAATTCAAAAGAAATATTTGTCTCCTGCACATTTTTTTTGCTCTGCTCTTATCTTGGTAGATAGGAATAACACTTTCTCTATTAAAAAGTACAGATAATGCTTTCTCATCGTATTGTGGAAACCCCTATAGGTTGAAATATATGTAAGAATTGGACTATTTTCCTCAGGCTCATGCTGCCATATTAGAGTAAATTAAGTATGAAAAGAAAACTCATCATTTAAGAGTGCCAGAGACTAAAGGCTTAATTAAAAAGAAAACCTAGTAACTATACGATTACAGTCAAAAATCATGATGTTGAAACATTAGCGCAGAACATGGGAGAAATGGTGCCAGTTGATAGGTCAAGAACCTTTCTGAGAAACAAAATTAGACTAAGCAAATGTCTGAAAGAACACACTCAGCAAGTATCAATTATTCATTTCTGAATCTATAAAACAACAGCTTGAAAGCTAAATCTGAATATGTATATACAAATTTTTTCTCATAAAATCACTAATTGATGAGCTATTTTGAGTTAAATTGTAATAACAGTCTCATAGAATCTATATTTTATAGTTCAATTATTTAGCTACGGATATTTAAATTTTCGTTCTTATGATATATATATATTCAGTAATTCAATTCGGTATCATATTTTCTAGCACTGACTTAAATAAAAATTAAAATACATTCCACATTTACATTTCAAGTTTTGCAGAAAATATTTCAATGAACAACATAAATTAAAAATTTATACCAAGCTGTTGAATACAAATTTTTCATTCTTTGAACCATAGGTTTTTTTTTTTTGTTTAAATATAATATCGCTAATTAATTATTACATATCTACATCTATTATTTAGAAAGGATCACTTTGACTTCATTTAAAAAAACTTCTTTCATTTAAAAACAAGACAAAATGTTACAGCAATATTTAATAACACACATAAACAATTTAATTTTAAAGCACTCTCCCCTAAAATGATGTCCTGCAAATCTCTGTTCCCATTGGTAACCTTCAGTGAGAAAAACTGAGTACTTACGCATACATCATGGACTCAGGACTCCGGGAACTTCTAGTCAGTCACCATCTGATCTGTATCATCCAGGTCAGGACAGGGAGGCTGAAGAATAATGATAGTCATTGGCAATAATAAAGAAAACAAGTCTGACAGGTTTAGTGATGAAGGTTTGTAGTCCTGATATAACCTGATAACACAATCAATTTGAGCCAGCTGCATCCACAGAATGAAGTAATTGTCAAAACCTACGTAAAGTTCCAAGCAGTGAAGGGCAAGTAAGGTGCAACTGGTGATTCAGAAGGCAACACTTTTCCGGTTGTGAGGTGAGGTATAATCAAAGTTGAGGTGTGGCCACAATTTATTTTTAAAAAAGAAAAAAAAAAAAAAGCTCCAAAACACTAGAGTGCACTGATGGCACTTCTCATTTCTTCATCAGAATCTTGTGTCTCCCATCTTAAGGAAGGTAATATTGAAATGCTGGGCTATGGACCAAGATGCATGTCTCTCTACCTTGATCCTATGGCCTTGGGCAAAGATGCTCTAGTTGTAGGCAGCACTATTTTCCTCACAAGTAAATGGCAGGACTGCATTCATTTTTTCTAATCCTTTCAATTTTAGCTCTAAAATTAACAGATTCCATTGAAAGAATTTATTTACCCCACACAAACAAAAATAATAGCGGGAGGGGGAAGGGAAACCCTCTTTTCTCCTGTCTCCTCTTCAAGAATAGTTATGTCTCAGTGTATGAATTCTCTGCTTGTATAGTCTCTTTCGATCATTGCATTCATCTATGGAGATTTTAATCTGGATATATAAATTCTAACAAAAATCAGAAAACTGTCAAACAGATATTGCAGTTTAAAAGTTGCTTTTAAAAGCGCAAAGCTAGGCAATAATAAAAAAAAATTTTTAAACATGCCTCTTTCTTACGCACACAGAATATTTTATCTAAAACACTATAGATTCAATATGAATCTAATCTTAATATATTCCACGAGGGTATTAAATAAAAGTCACTTTAACTGCAATGAAAATTACATCTAGTTTTGTTTTTTGTGTATTTGATTTTTTTAATATGAAAGTTATAAAAAACTACCAAATGATACTAAAATTATGTTAATTTTAATTTAGACTATAACTATTATTTTGATCTTCTCTATATATGCTCTTATGCTAATGTGAAATTTCATCATACAAATCTGCTTTAAAAATGGTTCTAATATTTACATAAAAATATTTTCTCAGATATATAATAAAGTACTAACATGATGCCCTTGCCCTGATCTACTTTATATTCTTCTGTATTAGATATATCTCAATGACTGAATGAATGAAGATGTGTCAGACTGATCAGAATACCATAAACTCTCCAGACAGTATTAAATGCAAAGAGGTTATTTGTGGCACAAGCATTAAATACACATTTATTTTCTTTCATAAATTTTAAATTGAAGGCAGTCCCTTAGAACTTCAAATGAGTTATTTCTATGTTAGATCTTAATGAATATTTTTCAACACAAATATTTTTATCATGAGTAAATCCATTCTCATGATCTTATCGAAATCTTCTATTTCGATTATTCCTGAATCTGTATTCTTATTTTAATCCTGCTCTGAAGTTACGTTCCTATAAATATCTATGAATTTATTTCATTATCTTACTATGACTACATTTGATCATTTTTAAAAGTATTTTTTTCTTAACACTCCATTCTGTGCTGGGCACTGTACCTGTCATTTTGCTAAGGCTAGCATGGGTAGCATGACATCAGCCTACTCTCAGAAAACTTTATTCTAATAAGGTATCTAAAACTTAACAAATCTTTGTTACTACAAGCCGCTCTGATTTTTTTTGCAGTGGTAGCATCCAAAATCCCAATCTCCTACATACAAAATCCAAAAATAAACTACTCAGTCCTCAATTTCATTCTCTAGATCTAACCAATGATTTAGATAACATTTCTTAATTGTCTATTTGGTTCATATACTCCTTTCTCTTCCTCAATCAGCTGGAACTATTATGGCAGCTTTCCAGCTGAACTCTCCATCATTCTTTTTAATTTTCTTTTCCAATTCACCTTCAAGTTCATGAAAGACTAATTATGTATGTGCATTCTTTTCATCTTGTAACTATTAAGTTTTGTTTTTTGTTTTTTTTTTTAATAATCACTCCTCATTGAGCACAAAGGACTATGGTGACAGTTCACAGGTGCTATGGTAGTGGCAGAATTATGGAACTACACCTGAAGGGAGAAATCAAATGTTGTAAAAAGATGAACAACCATGCAAGAAAATAAAAACAAAGTACGTGCTCATTGGCATTCAAAAGTCTCTAAGAATCAATCATTTGCTTCAAGGGAGCAGTGTAAGAAAAACCTAAGCTCACCTCCTACCAACACACAAAAAAATAAGCAACTACATGTAGAACAATTTACTCAGAAGACCTGAAATTCAGGCAAATAGATATCCCTAACAGAACATAAAGGGACAGCTCTGAGATGAGGAAAGACAGAGATATGTTTTTCTCAAGGAAGAAGTCTCACCCCAAGTGCAGCAACTCAAAATCACAAGGAATCTCAATGGGTAGAACTTTACATGGACTGAGAGGGGATGCACCATGCATGCCAACCCTTAATTCTACATGGTGATGATGATCACATTGAGCCCCTGCATTGAGTACAGGTAAGGCATGTGCCAAGGATGACCAAAGAACTAAAGGACATAGGAACCCCACTCTTACCCCAGGACCAGCAGAGTAACACTACTCTTAAAAAGTACCCAAGCCAAAGTTGAAGGAATTCCACTTACCATTTGCCAAGGGATAGAAAACTTTTGGGACTATCCCCAGATCAGAAACACTGGCAGAGGTCATTTTAGCAGTCCCATAGAAACTTGATTGTACCAGCACAGGTGGACAGCATTTTTGAAGCCTTCTCTCTAATCTTAGTAGGGCCTGTGGATACAACTGTTAGCTCCACCCATCCATGATGATGTGGCACTGTTTCATGGCCCTGTGCCACAACAGTGTATTACAGTCAGGCCAATCAACTGCTCCACCCATGCGTTGAACATAGACGTAGGTCTAAACAACAGCTCCACCTACTCAGCCTAGTGGCTGTCTCACAGCCCGGTTGGGCCCAGAGCACACTCATGTAGTATACCACAGTTGCATATGTAACCACAGCTATGCCCACCCACTTCAATCAGTTAGACAAAATGACAGTTTTGTCCACTGTACAACTCCAACACAGCGGGTAGGTAGGCACAACCACAGGGGATAAACCTTGTGCTCCATAGCCAGGCTGAACTTTAAGGAGATGCTAAGAGAACTAAGTTAGATAGAGAGACACATACAAGTCAATTGGGGGTTGAATTCTTATGTGAAAGATAAACAAAGAAAACAATCAAAAATAAAAAAAAAACCCTCTTAGGTTCTGATAATAGAATTATAGTTACCATAAGGGAAGGGGGGAGGGGGTAAAATGGAAAAAGGAATCAACTATAGGGTGTTGGATGGGTGCTAAACTTTAGGTGGTGATTATAATGTAGTGAATATTTATGCTGAAGTTTAAAACTGTGCGTATGAAGTGTGTATTATAGTTACAAACCAGCATTTCTTCAATAAAAATCCTTTAGGAAACAAATTCATCACAACTTTATTTCTTGCAATGTTGCATTATGAACTTTAAACCTAATTAAACTTTACCTAACTTAAACATGAACTCCTGATTCTGACTTTATAATTTCCCATGGAGTCACTCCTATGGGAACTTAATTATGACATTTTGTAAAAGTCCCACCCAGTAATCAACTCCTACAATAAGATTTCTCCGACAGTTTTTATTCAAATTCTTAGTCTGCCACTAAATTTGTTTAATTCATTTAATCTCTCTGTGCCTCATTTTCTTCATTTCTAAAAGAAAGATGAAAATAACATCTATCTTTTAGAATAGTTATGAATAACAAAAGAAATAATGTATTTAGATGATTGGAGCAGCATCTAAGGAGTAATCGATAAACATTGCATCATCAGCATCATCATCTGTTTAGTGGCAATGGTATATTATTAAAGAAATTTCAGTTTCTCCTCCGGTAAATTTCCCTTGCACTTAAAGTTTAGGGAACACGATTGAACCCCTAGTGATATGCTATAGCAAATATCTATTTGCTATTATGTATTCTAGTTTCATCTCTTCAGACACATTTGAAATCTTGAAGACCAAAAACTAAATCTTCGCTTCTGAGATAGAATAATAGTAGGTAGCCAATTAGCATTCATTACTGTGTAAATCATTTCAAACTACACTTAATATTTATTCTATACATAACTCCTACAAGTTGGAAATGTGATATTTTCAATGTAACTTTGACCTTAGAAGTAGAAAAAATTATGCATAAAATAGCATTATTAGCTTTCTTTAACTTTAAAAGAACTCTGGTTTCCTTAAAGGCAAAATCAGGATAGCCATTTTCCCTAAGCACTTTCTTCTTTTGTTGGTGGTTGATTTAAATTTTGCAGAGACTTATATCTTACATACAAATGACATAATCTTTATTAATAATTTAACAATAAATAGACTCGGTATATAATAATTCAAACTCCCATTGCTGCTTTAAACAGTGATGCATCAAGGTTAGTGTTAAGGATTCTAAAATAAGAGGGGTACATTGTAAAGAACTTAAGACAAAGGAATCTGACTGAAGTGGGTGTGGTCATTAATATCACATGCACCTGCAGTTATAAACATCATTCATAAATATTCCTCTATTACTCTTCCAAAAATGTCCTACCCCTACCTTGCCTCCTATATCGTACTCTAAAGTTACACTTGTGGTCATGAGATTTGGGGAGGAAGGAGAGAAGAATGGCAACACTGACTTTTGATACATCTTAGTAGCTTTTCCCCCAAACTTTTGCCTATGTACCACAACAAAAATCCTTTATATATCAATATAATGCACACATAGATACACATAAATGTTTCACAAAATGGTCATCTTTGTTATAGGCAATAGTAGGTATTACAGATAATATCACTGATTTTGAAAAACATCATTCTAACTCAATCCTTAGCTATCCTAATTAGAACTACCAAGAAATTTTTCTCAATTAATTAGGTAGTTCCTATAGAGTCTCAGAAAACTAGACATAATTTAAACTTGGAACTAAACTAAACTTGTCAAATTGAGAGTTAAAAACAAAAAATAAAAAGACAATTTACTTTCTTTGGCCTTTATAAAAATAGACTTACACAGCAGAGTTAATAGTACAGCAAAGTCAGTGTCAAGGTTGAGGGGTGGGTTTCACTCATTCAGACCCACACTTTTGCTTTTAAACATTTTGATTCTCAAACCTGGCTGTGAACTTTGTACCATCCCTTAATTTATCCTAAACTGTATTCCTCATCTAAACACATGCTTATTATTCTCAATGAACTTTGGCCAATTTCTTATTTTACATCTCACTCACATAAAACACTGAAGAAAAAAAATCTCCATCCTTTTCTAAGTGATGTGTTTTATTTCATTCCTTTCCAGTGAGTGTACTAATTCCTTAGCTATCTTGATAACTATCTATGCATAATTCAAGTACTTCTCACTAGAGGAATCACTTTGTGAATGAAACTGGTCATGATGCAATGTTAGATGTTAGAATTTCCTCCTGAAAGCTCTACATAAGTGACTAATTAACAGCAAGATGAGAAATCTATGCTTAATTATATATTTCAAATATTTAAAAAAAATCCTCACAATTCTTTGGATTAAGACGAAGACCGACTTTAAACAGGTATTTAGTCATTATTAAACTATCTCTAGATATTTGCTAGAAATAACTCAAATTTTACCAAATATACTTAAGTAGATATTTAAGAAAGGATGGCTTGCTCTTCTTTTTACATGAATGACCATTCAGTTAGTTTGTGTTTAGTGAGATGATCTTAAACTTATTTTAATAGAGATTGTAGGATGTTACTGCAGATATAATTTTACTTGCTAGTATTGACATTGGTTTTTATTTCCTCTGAATCATTATTTTTCTGAATATTAAATGAGAGATTTAAATTCCTTGTAACAGAATGATGTATTGAAAAATACATATCTATAGTTTAATTTCTTTAATCTATTTTATAATTTCCCTATTTCAAGGTGAAATAATGCACTTAGTAATGTTATGGGCGAAAGTATCAGTTAGTAGGAGTTTTTAGCTATAAGTCCCTCAGGAATGTAAACATTTTCTGTTTTAAATACGATCTGGCTTTTAGCTATTGAAAACTATCATCAGTTAAATTTCTAATAATGATTAATTTATTTTCTTTTTAAATTAGAATTGCCAATTCCTTGATCTTGACAAGATCCTACATCTAAGCCTTTTGTTCTTTAAAATATAGTATTAGGGGGTTGGGAGAAAAATAAATAAAATGTAGCATTGGATGTTAACTTTAACATAGTTTTGAGAACTCAACACTATTTGGAAAGGATTTTGGAAAGATAATGGAAAATTAATCACTCTAAATTTAGCATGGGTTTCTCTTTGATTCAAAAACTGGTATCCTATTCTTCAAATTAAAAAAAAAAGAAATATCATTAACAGTTTTCTGTATGCTCTTAATAGTGTATTATAGCAAGATTTATAAAAAGGACAGCTATCTTGAAAACTTGAAAGGTAAAAATGCATTTGTCAACAAACAATATTTTACATAGTAAAAATAATAATCAGTTTAGATCTATGAAGTTCTGTAACATTGTGATTGGATATTTTGTGGATTTATATACTTTTAAATCTAGTGGTAAGGTTAACAAATGAACACCATTCTTACATAGTTCTATTAGGGATAAGTTTTCCTTGCAAAAAGTTAAAGTAGAAGAAGCAGAAGTACTCAGATATTTTACTTTATAAAATATAAAGATTTCTAAACAACTCTCATGTATGTGGCGATCTAATAACATGCTGTATTAGAAATGAAAATGAAAGAATTTTAAATGTTTATGTATTTAAAATAAAAATAAGTCATTTCAACACATTGATGTTTTAAAAAATTATACTTTCAAAAATCTGTGAATCTCACTTTACATGTTCTTTTGAGTTCACTGTATTATAATGTATTGTTTTTGATTGAAATATTTTAGGGAATTTCTAACACAGAAATATGATTAGAAAGTAGGAAAACTATCTTGGTAATACTTTGAAATAATTATGCCTCCTATAGATTCCATACCACAACTTAAAAAGTGTTAGTTTCTTAGTGGTTTGTAGTTGCAATATAGATTGTTAAGTCATATCACTGAAATGTTTATAATATGTTCTTTGAAATCTACCATTTTTTTTCATGCTTTGAGCAGATGCTTTCATATGTATGGTTTCATATTGTCATACATTGGCTATTTACAAACTATTGTTTCATTTAACTCACAGTTGTGCACAAGTCCCAAATGTTCACACATTTTGATATATAATATCATAAAAACTTATTCCTGAATATCAACATCAATGTCAAAAAAAACTTTTTAATTATGGGAGGCTGTCAAATTTACTGGAAATTGTGCATGTTTTTTTAAACTTCTAATTTTCACTTGAGAATTTGAATTTTCACACAAAATAAACAAATTATCAGCTATTTTCCTGGAACTGATTGGCTTGCTCTATTATTACTTTTTTTGATAAACTGTCAAAGAACAAAGTCTAACTTCTACAATTTATTTGTCCATCAGTACTCTTTTTAGTAAAAGTATACTGTTTTAAATAAAAATTCTTTCAACTTTCAACTAAAATGTCAAAGAACTTCCCTCAAGATAATCATTGCATTTCAGTACCTTATGTCCCTTTATCAATTTTACTGCCTACTGTATTTTAAAAAGTCTATAACCAATGTTCAAGATTTAATAAAATTAAAACTTTTACAACTTCATCAAAACTCTGTTCTTCAGTGAACAGAGATTTTTTTTTCCCCATAGCACTTGAAAGTAAGAAATATAATGACTTCTGTTGTGGTTTGATTCCGAGCCTTGACATGTACAGTAAGCCAACTGTTTTAGCCAACATTGCTTTTGCATAAACAAATCAAAATACCAACTCTGAGAAATTACAAGTAATATTTTAAGTTTTGTGTCAACTACCCATGAGAGTTTCAGGGATTCTCAGATGTCTCTGGCACACACTTTGAGAAACACTGAATTAAAATTCCATAACAAAATAAAACTCATGTGAACCTTCCAAGATATAGACTGGTCATGTATATCTTAGCAATAGATTGCAGTGTCTAATCATTCATTTCAGGTTCAAGTAGAGACAATACAATTTCAATAGGACAGATTTAAAATGTAAGCATAACCAGTGATTTTTTTAAATCACATAATAGAAAACTGTAGGACTGTTAGAGTGAAATTAAAGAAAAAATAGATAGACTTTAAAATATGCCTAATCCCTTTAGTCATTGTTTTCCATACCTTATACTTTATAGCCTTGAAGTGGTTCCGTCATTAGATAGGACTTAGTTTCTTGGCTTACAGCCTTTGGAAATGGTCCTAGAAGATAAATTGTCCCCTGAAATCCAAAATATATGAAAAACAAAGTAGAATTAACCTCCTTCTCCCAAGATTTAACCCTTTAAGTCTGAGTCAGGCATGGATTGCAGGTCAAATGAGTTCTTTCTAATGTAGTCACATGCCAACTTCCTTTAGCCAATCGTAGGGTCATGCTAAAAACAACAGCTGGATAATTGGAGACATTTTCTAGCACACCTTTATGTTACCCCGTCATTATCCTTGGCTCTCGTCCAGTGTTCTGAGGACAGCACATATCCTTCAGGTCTTACAACTCCCAGTATGTAGAAAGAAACATTATGAAAATAGAATATTTACATAAACTCCCCCAAACCACCAAAATCAATGGATGCTCTTTCCAATAAGTGAATAATTGAAAGAAAATTGGCATAGTACCAAAGTATCTCCCATAATATGACCAAAAATAGGTCAAATCCATATTGTGTTCTTCTTGATAGGACATAACATTTCTGCTCAAAATGCAAAAATTCAAAAGGAGAGATAGTCTGCAAAAAACATGGACTATATTCTTCAAAGCATTAAGCTCATGAAAGTCAAAGAAATATTGGAAAGTTCTTCTAGAATGATAAAGTCTAAACAGCTATGTGCACAACATGTGATTCTGGGTCCCTTTGCTATAAATGATTATGGTTGGGGTAACCTATGAAAATTCAAACGGGAATATTTCAATTGAAAGTTATGTCTGGTAGCCACCTGATTTTTTTTTTATGTCACTGTACTAACATTCTAGTTTGTGGGAAATGCACACTATAGTACACCACAGCACTAAGGCTTATTGGACATGGTAGCTGCATATTACAAATGATAAGGAGAACAGAAAGCTCTTATAAAATTTGCATAATCTTTCTCTAAATTTGAAGTTATTTTTGAAAAAGCAAAAGTCAACAAGTACTAATGATGACACTGAAGAGTAAACCACAGTTCTCACTTTATCTTCCAAAATAGGAAGGATGAAGAGATAATTATCTTCAGGGAAAGGAATCTACTTGGCTGGGTTTGTAGAAATTGTATCCTTCATAATTAATCCTCAATAAGAGTTGGCACAATTTTACATCTATTAGA
The DNA here is from genome assembly GCA_004024945.1 of Uropsilus gracilis. Lineage (NCBI taxonomy): Eukaryota > Metazoa > Chordata > Mammalia > Eulipotyphla > Talpidae > Uropsilus > Uropsilus gracilis. Next base: position 15,821 of record PVHY01003267.1, on the reverse strand, counting down.
ACACTCTGTGAGTTTCCTTAAGTAGTTCTGGCAATCTAACAGCTACAGATGAATATCTATTCCATAATTGAGAGGTTATGTAGTTATATTAGATTTCTAGCTCTTGTAGCTACAAGTTTAAACATTTTATTTCAGTTTTGCTTGCAATACTGTTAGATATTGATCTGTAATTTAGATTTTATAACCTTTAGAACAGATTGTAAAATGTTTGATAATTTGTCTAAAACACTAGTTAATTGCTCCTTTTTGAAATATGTAAAAACTCCTTTATAAGCAGTGTCTGTTTTATAAAATAGCTATCCAAAGATTCTTGGGTTTGTGCAACTAGGATTCAAGTGAAATTTCTATTATCATTATTTTAATGTCAACATAAAATTTTTAATTTGAAGAAAATTTTAAACCAGAAAAATCTTCTAATCAAATATATACTTTTTCTTAAAAAATTTGCTCTTTCTACTTTATTATTTCATGTTTTAGATACTTGTTTTGTTAGTTATTTTATTCTTTCTTGATTTTTTTTATCTTGTGCCTTCTGTTCAAATAATTTGAAATGATTGCCCATTGGTAAATGATATTTGTAATTTGTAATTTGAACTATTAAGTTCTATACGGATCTGTTCATTACTGCCCTCTATTTCTTTGCCTATGCTCTAAGGTACAAATGGCAACTAGAAGGGATCTCATTTAAATGATTGAATATAGATATCAGGTGCACGAAGAGTCAATGCCTAGAGATTCATTTGTAGATATTCTTCATTTATATATTTTGATACACTGAGATCAGTGTTTCCTTATTACAGTCACACTAGGAAATGTTGTTTCTTTCCCTTTTCTATTAGGGTATTCCTCTTTTCCATTGTTGTTTTTCATATAATTCTTTTAATTTTTCATTTCCTAGCTAGGACAAATTAATTTCCTTGAATTCAAAGTTCACTTTCCTAATAGAGGCTACTTTGAAGCTTTCTTTTAAGGTAAAAGCCTATTGTTACTGGATTTGTTTGGGTTTTTTGTTTGTTTGTTTTGTTTTGAGGTGAGCACCAGGATCATTTTTATTGTTTTTTATTTCATTTATTTCTCCTCCTTGCACCATTCCAAGATAGTATTTTGTTATATGAGTAAATAGCATTTATAACCTAAGGCAGCTGACCAGTGGGGGACCTCAGAGTCATAGAATATCTTCATTCTCTTGGATTTGTCAACATTGAGGTGTTACTTGTCTTGTGGAGGCTTGGGCACCATAATAGCACCCACACCACTGTAGTCAGCCCTAGGCATTTGTTCCCAGCCACATACTTCCTTCTTTCTACAGTCCAAGTTTCTGTCAAAACTCGCACACTCTCGGTACCTTCACATTTCATAATTGGCCTACAAGTGCCCACAAGACAGCATGTGGAATAAGCTTCAGATTTATCTATTTGGTCACCTCCCTTCATAAAATGTGCAATATCATCCTATATCAAGGTTGGCGAGGCTATAAACAATGCTTCTCCTAGAAATCAGAGCCTTCAACTATTGGAAGGCATGTATAGACTAGCCTGGCCCCTCTGAAAAACAGTATGGTGGTTTTGATAGGGTGTCCCCATTGTCTCCTGTTTAAGATTGCAGATTTTAAGGACAGGTATGCTAAAATGTGAGGATGACCTTAGTTGAAATTTTCCTTTAGGGAGATGCAGTGGGGAGAAAGAAGTAAAATGGTCCAGATGTGGTTTTTGGAAGGCGGGAAATCAGGGTATATAAAGAGTGTAAAAACAAAGAGAGAAAAATCAAATTTTGATATGAAGGTAAAATAGATTTATGGAGGAGAGTGATTTGGTTTTGGTCATTTTGTAAGATGGAGATGTAAACCATGTGAGCTTGGCCATGTAGTCACAGGGGGCCTGTAGCCCTTGGCTGACCTGGGCTAGCTGCATGTGTGCTAAAGGCAGTTAAAAAGTTTGCAGATTTAAACTCCATGTTGGAGTTTGTTTTGTGAGTTTAACTTGTGTCTGAAGAGGACCTGCCAAAGTCAGGCCTGAAAAAAAAGTGAACTTTGCTGGTCTGGCACCATCGAGTTCCTGCTGCCTAAAGGTGACAAGGAGAACACAGCGTGGAAGAGGAGCAAGCCAAGGAAGCAGCTGAAGAAACATGTCTTCAAATGTCTGAAGATAAACTCTAACTGGACATTGGTGAGATGATCAGGACTGAGAGAATGAAGATTTTTGGGCAATCTGAAGAAAGGACTTTAGACAATGCTGAGAAAGGTTTTGGACAATGTTAAAGTAATCTGAATCTTACATGTTTCTTTTGTAGTAAAAAAATCACTGTTAAAAATAAATTAGTCTGCACTGATAGTATTGGTTTGGTTTGATATTTTGGTTAAAAAGGCTGGGGATGGTGAAAAAAAAACCACTAGAATTTAAAGTGTGTTTTTAAGTTTTTTTTTTCTTCTGCAGTTTTTGAAGCTAAAAGCAGAGAGCAGCTGGCTGGCTTTTGCATATCAATGGTAAAGGTAATCAGTAAAAATGATAATTAACAGTTTGCTGCCTGCTTTGTAAAGAGAAGCAGGCAGAGGTGCTCAAGGTTAAGGGAAAGGTTAAAAGCAATTGCAAAAAAACTGCTAGTAGCCTGCTCCAGAGAGAGAAGCAGGCCTGTATGTGTTAAAGTCAAAGTCAAAAAGTCTTCTTCACGTCGCCCTGTTTCAGTTTCTCAAAATATTAAAAGTAGATCTATGACATAATACATCAATTCCATTACTTACTATCTACGTCAAGAATGCAAAAAAACATCAGTTCAAAGAACTATATGCACACCTATATTTACTGTAACACTATTTACAATAAACAAGCTACAAAAACAACTTAGTGCCCAAGGATAGATGAGTGGATTATGAAGATTCAGTATAGATACACAACAGAATCGTATTCAACTTAAAAAAAAAAAAATCTTGTCATTTGCAACAACATGGATGAAATAGAGGGAATTGTGTTACACAAAATGTGTGATAAAGACAAAGAAAAATACAAGATGGTCAAACTTACATGTGAAACGTAGAGAAAACAAACAAAGGGTAAGAGGAAAACAAACCAATAACAAATCCAAGAAACTTGACTGTAGAATTGTGGCTACCAAAGTGGGAGCAGGAGAATATAGAACAAAATGGAGAAAGGACACCATGGATTGTGATGAGAGACCATGAGAGCCTTAGTGGTGGGTTTGGCATGCTAGCATACACTTAAAGCATATGATTTTATAACTCTAAATCATACAGATTGATGTTAATAAATGTTGCCTCAGTATGCACACACTCATGTATACATAGCAAAAATCTCCACAACTTACATTTTATGATATGCAAATTGATTCTTTTGATGAGTAATACTATCTTGTATTTTTTCTAAACAATGGAGACCTCTGGATCTTCAGGTGTTGTTTTCTTCTTTATTATTTTTTCTTTTTTTTAACCTCCCCTACCCCATATGGGAACTCAACTGGATAGTCTTTGGACTTGTTTGAATCTATATTTCCATGTTGAAAGGTATTTTGCTCTTTAACATAGCAGTATAGTTATGGGGAATTCCAATCAAGAAATTTACTGGGCATAGATTTCCAGTATAAAGATCATGTACTTTGACAGTCCAAGGATAGTTTTCTTAAATCATGAATATTCATTTGCTTTACTCTTTTAAAGGTCATAGTATACATTATTGGAGTTATACAACTACAAGTCCATATTTGAAAACCATACACATAGAATATGTCTTTAAATAATTATGGTATGAAACAACTACTACCACATATACTTTATATGTTGACTTAGCTGCAGGGAAGATCAGTACAAAAAAACTGTCATTTATAATTATCCCTTGAGTTTTTCCCTGGGTAAGATCTTGAATAACACTAAAAAAGATATTTAGTGTATCTTCTGAAGAGTTATCCTATATTGAAATTGTTTATGACTTATGGCACTGTTGGAATAGTTAAGAGACACATCATCATATCTTCATATTCTCATAGAGCAATTATGCTGGATATATTCAAATCATGGGAAGAATTGAAATTCACAAAATCAATGGTATCTATATTTACATAAAAATATTTTATTAGCAGTTGTAAACCTTCCAATTAAGTAACATAGCAATAACGATAGAAGCCATTTCTTGAGTTTCTATCTTGTGTCTTATGCTTTATTGTTTTGAAAAGAGCACTTGACAGGGAGGAGGAGGGATCAACTAATGCACAATTGTGACAAATCAATAAAATGAATTTAAAAAAAAAGCACTTGACAAGAGCACTCTTGACAAGCGCACTCAGAGGAATTACTATCATCCCTTAAAAGATGAACAAATAAATGGTCATAATAGTTAATATACAAACCAAAAGTCACACAGTTAGTAAAGAGTAGAATGAAAATTAGAGGTTTGCTTCTATCGATAGACTCAATTATAGAAGAGCTATTTGGTAGGAATTATTAATTTGGTCTCTCCTCTGTAATAAAATGTTCTACCAGCTTTCTTCCAAAGTTTAAGCAAAGGCTGTGAAGAGGTAGTGCCATTGACTATTAAACTCTTTCATCCCTGCCTCTATTGCTACAGATATGATTGTCAAAATCAAACCACCAAATAAAGGGCCTCCCTTACCTCATCTGGCTCATGTCTGTCTTTCAGATGGAAAAGAGTTGTCTTATTTTTGACTTCCCACCATTATTGTAGGGTGTTTTAAAAATTCAAATGACTCATTTGTCTAAAAAGAGTAATTCCATAAAAGATGAAGTTGAGAAGACTTCATCTCAAGTAGAAAGTCAAATGGCAAAGATCTGCTGACCAATTTAAAATGAAACAACCAAGATAAATGGGGCAGTAGAAATAAATTGCAAGTCCCAATCTGAGATATGCATGTAGGTTGATCCCTCAACTGAAAAGAAATCAATAAGAATGATGCACAAAGAAGCAAGCATCAAAGAAATGGAGGGCTCAGCTAAGCTAATTTAACTATCAAAACTTTTTTTTTGGTTTTCAGTTTACCTGCTGATACCAGGGCATTTGCACAAAGACTATCTGTGATTCAACAAAGGAAGGACCATGACTCATCTACTAATTGAAAAGACACATCCCAGACATGAGGGGACAAGAATAACAGGCTAGGTTACTCTGATTCAAACAATTTTACTTTACTTCCTTAGTGTGATATCATAGTTGTATTTTTCACCCCATTTTTTCAAAAACCCACAAAAATAAAGAGAGTGGGTCATTATGATGACAAAAGCATATATGGAAAAAGAGAAAGGTTGCTGAGTGTGTTGTCCTTGTATGTGTTTGTGTGTATGACAGATAAGAACTTGAGCTGGAGTGAGAGCAAAAATTAGGTATACAGGTGTCCTTTTGTGTAAGTATTGCGGTATCCTTTGGGTAGATTCCCAGAAGAGCGGTTGCTGGATCAAGTGGTAGTTCCATTTTCTTTAGAGAGTCCTCCACCCCATTTTCCATAGTTGCTCAACCAGTTTACATTCCCATCAGCAGCGTAAGAGTGTTCTCCAAATGTCCCAAAACAGATGAATGGATGAAAAAGATGTGGTATATAAAAACAATGGAATATTATTTATCAATTAAAAATAACAAAGTTGATGAATTTAAGATAACATGGATGGACCTAGAAGAAATCATATTAGCAGAAACAAGTCAGAAAGAAAACAACAAAAACCAAATGGTTTCACTAATATATGGGATATAGGAAAAACAAACAAAAGGCCAGGAGGAAAAGTCAAAACAAGTTAACAACCAAACCATAACAGGGCATGGGTGGATAGGTGGAAGTGATCAGGGAGGGTAGATGGTGGGAGAACCCCAGGGAATACAAAGGTGTGAAATATATACATATAAATAAATTATTTTTAAAAAAGAATTGGTTTCTGTTGTCTGAAACTGACTTTTAACTGGGTTCTTTCCTTCCTTCCTTTCTTCCTTCCTTCCTTCCTTCCTTCCTTCCTTCCTTCCTTCCTTCCTTCCTTCCTTCCTTCCTTCCTTCCTTCCTTCTTTCCTCCCTTCCTTCCTTTCCCTCTTTCTCTATTTCCATAGGATAAAATCTGGCAACTCAGCCCTGAAGTGAATGTTTGATCTGTGAAAATATTTCTCTAAAAGTGTAATGTCATGAGTCTGTGTATGTATACATGTAGATCACAAGAGAGAAAAGGAGATATGAAATCTATACAACTTTAGAAGCAAAATGAAAGTAAAAAATATTTTGTTTCTAAAATAGAATCTATTTTTCTTTTTACTGTAGTATTACTAACATATAAAAATTACATAAAATTTAGAAAATGTACAAAAACATCAAGAAGTTTTTTATTCACAATCCTATCATGTAAAGATAATTACTGTTAAAATTATGGCTTATGCTAGAATTCTTGTTACTCTCATATCAATAAATATAAAATTGCTATGAAGTATTAAAGTTACATAAATGCTATCAATTAAAATGTTTATCTTTTTTAAAAGCAAAAGAATGTGATCTTGCCAAGAGCAAGAGCAATTGACATTGATTTCAATTAAATAATCTGAAAATTAGGTTTTTAGAAGTATAAATTGTGATAATATAACAAATGAATTTCCATTAAAATTAAAAATATATAATACATTTTAAATATTATTTGTTGTGTGATATGAAATTATAATACCCAAAATTCTATTTTTGGAATATAAGCAATTCATGCAGCACCAATATCCCTATTATGCTTAAGAAATAAAATGTTTTAGAGGGAAAAGCTTAAGGGGAATTGCATTTTTACTTTTTATGGGGTGCTACAAATTTTGCCACTCAGTCCTATGTCATAGTGCTACTAGAAAATTAATGATATCACATTAATGACAACTTATTAGGGATACTTAATAAACTGCAAGTTCTGTGATTAAGGAATTGTCAGTGCCCAGAATCTGACATGCAAAAAGATTATTCTCCAGTGAATGTTTGTAACATCTCATTTCTGCTACCTCACAAATTAACACAGACCAAAGAAGAGGAATTTCAGAGTTTGTTGGAGGAAAGTGTGCTGATGTCTTCATGGTGGCAACCATATTTCCTAGGACCTACCTACATGGTCAGTCAGTACTACTGAAATGGCTGCTCCCAAGTCCCTCAGACATTTTCATGCATGATCTGACAGCAGATTGTGTCGCTCTTTATCCCTTGTTTCCCACACGGGCTTTCTTTGTCTCTGAGACAGACCAGACTTTCTCATATATGTGTGTCTGAAGTTTACACTTGAAGAATGGGAATTATCTATGACTATTTTTTACTCACAGCTCACCTCTAGCAGTATGAGTGTTACTGTGGACACTTCATGCTGTCTTGGGATCTAACTTCTGCCTCACTACTGGGATGGCCAAGTGATATAACCTAAAAGCATTACTGTTGATTAGCCACAAGTTGAGCTTTGTTTAAAGGCAGGTTGGAACAAGTGGAAATATTCTCCCTTTCTCTCCTTGGCCAGATTATTCAGAAACACATTAGTCCACATAGATTCACTAAAACATATCCCATGACCTTGATATAAAGATCAAATCAGTTCTTAGTAAACAATTTTCTCTTCATGCTTTTCTGCCCTACTTACCTCTCCTCCCTTACTCATTCCTTAGAATTGCATCTTCCAAAAATTAAGGATTTCTTTTTTGCTTTGGGCTCTATTTTCTAGGAAATCCAGACAAAGGGGGCAATACTAAAATCTTTAACCACTGGACTCTCTGGAGTCAATTCAATTTACCTTATTAAAAAAGATCAGCAACCTCTTTGAACTGTAGAAACAGAATCTTTTCAGATCTACTTACATCGTTGATGGACAGAAAAAAGCAGAACAGCAAGCAAATTATATTTACTAGACTCCATGAAAGTGGAGGAGGTTGTCCTATGAGAACTATTGATGATATTTCTGACAATAACTTCTGAGCTTCATAGGTAACAAATGGTATGGGAAGTCATACATACAACTATTCAAATAGCCAATGTGGAAGATAACTTATTTGATTTGCAATAGATGGAGCTCAGGGACAGATAAATTATAAATAACTCTGATGTGATGGGTGACTAAATGGATGAACAAGTTTTATTGTGTGTAATTGTTTATTTTATTACTGCGAAATATATTAGTGCATAATAGTCACTCACGATTTAATACACTAAGCAAATTTTTCAGCTTGTGTTTAAATGACAGTAGCGAGAAGACTGAAGACTTGAGAGGACAACATAATCTCTATTTCCACTCCACTCAACAGAAAGAAAATGAAGACAAACCTATCAAATTCCTGGAAAAGGTAAGTTTGACACATGATATACTTTAGTGATACTATTAACATTTGCCCTATAATTAGTGGTAATATAATTAATATAGGTCTATAAATATCCAAATAAACATTGGAGAACCTAATAAACATAACAAGGAATCAAGCAATGTGACATTGATATTAAAAATTCAAATGCCACTTGACATAAACTATATTGAATACACTGGGCCACATCAAGTTTCTTATCAAAGGTTCAGTAACTCCTTTGATGACTTGCTTGCTTAATATATAAACACAGATCTTGTTTCGATTACATCTTTAAGCAATCTCATGACACATGTTCATTTTCTTATGGTGGCTGAGGTTGCAGGAGTTCAAAATGAATGACTACACAAATGATGACACATATTACCTAATTTCATATAATGTTAAGGTTAACTTATCAGGGGTTAAGGTAAGCTCTGCATAATGTCTTTATCATTTAAGCACCAAAGGGAATAGTTATGTCATTTACTTAGATCTCAAAAGCTATATTCATTCACATATTTAAGCTACAACCACCAGAGTAGCCTTACTTCCCTTTTATGTATCTTATAATTGGATCAGATCTACCGTGACAGTTCATGTTAGTGAGAAATTCTCATTTCAGACAAAGAGTCAATGATGACTATAAGAGTCCTCTTATATAAATAATCTTCTGATGCTGTTTTAATTTGAATTGATCTCTGAAAATGAATGCCTACAGCATAATCAATTTCTTGCCTCATTGGTAGCTAATGAAGAGAGAAACCAAGGAGGAAACAAATGAATTAACCTAAATTCTAGATTTTTTTTGGTGCTCTAAAGCAAATTAAGGAAGAATGAGAGTTTGAGAGTGAAAAAGTTAAGGCAATACTTCAAGTATTAGAATAACAAAAAAAAAACTTTCTGAAAATGGGAAATTTAAGCTGAAACCTTTTTTCTCAACAAAAAGATGTTTTTATTATGAATATATATTCTTGTAAAAGAAGTTTGAGATCAGATGAAGGCAGACAGGTGGGAGTATTACTCTAAAATATCTAATCATTGTATTTTCACCAGGCAACAAAACACAAAGGAAGCCTATTGGGTTGAAGGAAAGAGCACAGTGTTTAGAATCAAGTAAAGCAAAAAGTTCAGATCTCAGTCTAGCCATAGGTTGTGTGACCTTGGTAATACAACAGCCTTCTCTGAGTTTTAGTTTTGTTGCTTTGTTTTACTTTACAAATGGAAACAAACTGACGTTATAGCTTTTTTAACAAATATCTATTCATTCATTGACTCCTTTATATAAATTTATATTTTTTATTTATGACTGATAGCGATTATACATATTTAGAAGTAGTAAGTAATATATATTCACTTTAAGGCATTGTATGAAGCACTAATAAACATGAGGATCTGTTTTGCATCCATTCCAGTCTGGGTCAGTTCTCATCTGTTCTAGCAACTAAAGAATATTGGAGCCTTTAGTGTTATCTTCACAAGATTTTTATTAGTGAACCAGGGAAAACAAACAGCAAAGAAACAGTTACATGAGTCTCAGTCACTCTGACTTCCCCTTAGACAGACTACACAGACAGACAGGCAAGACTGGGGTAGGTGGGGTGTTTCCAGGGAGTTAGCTAGCAGGCAACCAATCCTCCAGCCTCCCATGAATCTTTATGCTCTTTCTTGGCACTCTCTCTCTCCATGGTGTTCTCTCAGCAGTCTCACGCCCCCAGGCTGACGTTGCCCTTTTAATCCCTGCATCTTAGGCCCAGGTGTGCCCACCTATGCATGCATACACCCACTGGATTGGTGTATGGGTGTATACAATCGTAGGGAGGGCACAATACCACAGGTGTTGGTTATAGGAGCTAATGCTGGAAGAGTGAAAAAACCTGACAACCCATTTGTCTTACACATCCCACTCTTCCCTTTAGAGCTCCAAATCTGGGAAACAAACCTCTGAAAGCACTTTATGCTCTATCCCTCTATTCCTTAATGTAATGTCTTACTCTGAGGCTCTAATATGCTATATTTGTTGTTTTGCTTATTATTCCCTTCACCTGAATGCTGGCCTTTTACCACACTCTACCTGTCCAAATTCTCCCTTCCCATCAAATGTTCTAAATTCTTTCTAAAGTTTCAGTAACAGTATATCACATTTTGGTGGGAATGGGAGGTGAAGAGAGTTACTATGTGCTGAATACTGTGTTAAATATTTTGCCTTCATTATATTATGTACAAGCCTTGGTACTGATTGCTATCATTCTACTTTGTAGATAAGGACATTGAACTCAGGAAGTTAAGAAATTGGCCTAAGTTCATAGAGTTGGAAATGACAGAGATAAAATTGCAAAAGTTGTCCCATAACTCTGCTGTCCATACTATAAACCACCATTTGTGTGCTTTTCCTATCCTGGGACAATGATCTATCTCGATATGATCTTACCTTCTTAGAGCACTTACTGAAAGTACACTACCCAGATTGTTCCTTCCTTGCTTTGTCCATTGCCACTTCCTATATTCAGTTTATGCATTTTAGTTTGTAGGCAAGCATCATATTTTAACCTCTTGACAACTTCACATCAGTGTTTAATGTTCTGAACTCATGTAAATATAGAAAATATTTAATGATTAATCATCAAATACACATCTGGTTGTTATATTCTTCTCAGTGAATGTTTTTCTCAGTAAATTTAGCAAAGGTAGCATCTAGCTTTACTCTCTTGTACTCCATGATTCATGCAATGTTCTCAGCTTAAAACCTAACTACATGTCATTCTTCAAACAGCTTACATGCTCCAGTTCCTTGTGCATATTTTCCCCATTACATGGTATTCCTTCAACCCAATACATTCAGGAAGTATTTTTTTTACAGCCAAAAAACCTTAAACTTTTAAATTCAGCTAAAAAATCTCAGATTGTCTGATCTATTAGAACTTTTAGGTTACCATATGCTCTTATAGCAATATATTATATTATATTATTAGATATATTGTTATCAATTATAAGTTGTCTCCACATGAGCTCTTATAAGTAAATATTTATCTTTGTTCATGAGAACCTGCTACATAGTGCCTGACACAGAATGATCCTTAGCACTTTTTGTGTGACTATATCAAACTGTAAACTCCTTCAATTAATTTACTGTTAATCAAATCTTAGCAAATAATATTGTTGAAAGTCACCTCCTGTCTTATAGTCCTTCACTAAGTTTAGCATTTATATAAATCTTAAAAAATTTTAATATAAAATTATGCTATTGCAGGACAGTTCTTATGTGAAAGTGGGTATAAGCAATTTGTGTACAAATGAAAAGGAATACAGGTATAAGGAATCGTACTTGTTCAAACAGTGTTTGTCTCAAAACTTGATGGAAATAGCATCATAAGCAGTTATACAAGACAGACTTGTATATACATGTTCTCACAGAATTTTAAATTTTAAGAATTTTAAATGATAAAGTATTGAGGAATGGGAAAAGAGAATTTTTACCAGAAAGTTTATTTAGATAGAATTTGAGGTACTATGGAAGGAAATATAATTATAATTGGTTTATGAGTCATTAAAGAAGGAACGCACAGATAACAATGCAAATGTAGTTAAACCAGATTTCTGAAAGACAATTTTTAAAGTTATGCTTCGTGTACTAATGAGGTTTTAGAAGTTACTTAGAAGATCCTCAGAAGTTATGACTTTATGAATGATGGTAGAGAAGGTAAATTTGAAGGTGATGATGCATTTTTTAAGAACAATAATGCTATTAAATAAATGAGCAGAGGAAGAACACATGTCATTCAGCTAAATATAAGTTTGTAGATACATTAAATTATTTGGAATAATCATATAAAGAACTGGAGATATAAAATGGAATGTAGAAGTCTAAACTTGGTAGATATTAAGGCTATCTTTGATTTGACTTTGCTTTTATTTGTATTTCCCTTCCATTAAATTTACATGATTTTTAGAAAAGATCAATTATGTAATAGATACGCCTTTATTTATCATGGAATTTAATGCTGTCCTTTGTAAGAATATATTTTTAAAATGAAATTTAATCTGTTTTTTCCCAAAACTATTTTAACCTTTCCCCTCGACAGGATGATACATTCAAAACAATTGTTTACCTTCTGGGCTGTTAATATCTTCAATCATTTTACACCTGACACAAGTGATAAGAATGTGCACAAATCCTCTTGATGTAATTCTTTGTTTAAAAGAAATATGGATTATAAAAGATGTTCTTACTTTGCATATTCTCTTCAGGAACTCCATTTACACATGAACGTTGTCAAGTAACTTCAAGTTTAACAATTATGGAAAAATTGTCAAGGGTGACACTGGGTTATAGTGCCCTCTGCTGGGAGAAATGATTAAGCATTAGTGTTCTGCTCCACATAAGTTTGTAAATTTCAAAGAATTCCTTCCTCCACATTCTGTTTTCTTTTCCCGAAGAAGTTATCTCTCCAATACCAGACTGAGTTTTGATCATTATGCCATTAAGAATCTGTTGCTTATCATTCCAACTCTCTACTCCTGCTTTTTCTTGATCCAAAATATTTTATGAATCTTTAGTTATCATCATTCTGTTTGATGAACAGAGTCCTTTTTTGTTTACTCTGTAGTCTCTCTGTACTCTGCAAGATAGAAATTAATGGCAATGGTTTCTTTTAAGATACCAGAGTAGGTCAGAGAAATGTATGACTCTCCAAATACTCAAGTTCTCTTAGAGCTCTCACACCCTGAAAGTTAGAAGGTGCAACTTGAGTTCTAGCTAACTGACTAGGAGCATTAGTGGATATTGTCAGTTCTGTTAGTGAATCTATTTTCAGTTTCCTCTTTACTTCCTTTCTCTTCCAATATGTAGAGACCACATAGTCACATGGTCTAGCCATCAGACAAAAGTATCCAACAAAAAAAGTTGCTGATTCAGTTACTTTAGAGTCTTAATACTGGTAATAATGTGTGAGTGAGAAATAAATTTTGACAGGTTAAGCTATGAAGATTTAAGTAAGTGTTACCACAGTATAATTTAGCCTGTCCTCACTAATGCATGATGCTATATTCCATCATGGTGTTTTGGTGTTTGACAATAAGTTTTCTCTTCTTTGGATGCTATCCCCAAGTGCCTTCATCCCTTCATGAAGAAAGACTTTCCTGGCTTTCTCTGATTCATCTTTATAAGGCTTTGCTAATTATTGGTTGTTCTCCTCTCCCTTTCTGTGTTAATTGACTCAAAAATTTCTGTTGTACTCAGTACAATTAAATAATTCTTGGTTATTTATGGATTGATGAGATTATTTTGTTCACAATGGTTCTGCATGCTTCCCTTTATAGCAATTAGCTTAGAGCAGCAATTTTTAAATTGTGGTCTTCTGATCCTTGACAGTCCATAGGAACTTTTTAAGAAGTCTGTAGAATCAAAGCAATGAGTAGTAACTAAAACTGCTGACATGTTAGTAAATGAAGGTGATGGTATCAAATTATACCAGCAGTCATATCATTGAATTCTTCAATGCCACCCATATATAGGGGAAAAGAATCAATTTTAATTTACATGCCCTGGATGAAATGTTAAATATCATAAATTGTAGGAGATGACAAGATAGCAATAAGATAATATAGAATGACTAAGAAAAAAATGAACTTTACTGGGAGGAACCATTGCAAATTTCACAAGTCAAATAAAATGGAGCGTTTAGTTATTTGCGGGTTTTGTGAGTTAGATATTTATGTCAAAATTATCTTAGCTATTTAATGAGAAATGTGATATATTTTTATAGACCTTTCACCTGAAGTTTAATGAGATTTGGCAAGATCTTTTCTTAAACACATCATATTTTTCAATTTTACCATCATTTTTATCTGTCCTATCTTCTATATCCTTCTCACACTTTATGCTTAACTCCCCTGGATCCAAAGGGTAATGTGTAACAAGATAGTACTGCTTGAAAGTTTCATGGTAAACTGAGAGTGAAGAGTGGTTAAGTGGGGACCATGACCTGATTCACAGGGCACTTTCACAGAGATTAAGTGAGAGATAAACAGCGCTACAAATATAAGTGCCTTGGTTTAAAAGGCTATTTGTGTTATTTTCCAATGTGAATTTCTTATTAGCATGAAATATTACCCAAAGTTATAAGGAGCTTTACTCTTTTCAGAACAGGCAGGTCAAATAATACTAACAGACAATAATGTGAATTGTCAATATTTCTGGACAAAGTCATTTCAATGTCCTGAACTTTTGTGTTATACTATGAGGCAGTGTGATGTAAGCTGATGCTACTCTGTTTCCTTGGGGAAGGAATCTTATCAGCATCTCAGTTTTTTCATCTGCAAAATGAGGATAATAATGGTATATTCCAAGATTAACTGGAAAAACATGTGTCAAGTTATTAGAATTGTGCTTAATAAAAAACAAAAACTCAATAAATGTTAAGCATTAGTATCATTTATGATGATGATACTAAACAATATACAATTTAATGTTAATTATGACCAAATGAGTTAATATGAAGGTACTTAATAACTGGAATTTAATATATTGGTACTTCTTTAAAAGCATTTGGAAAACATAAAAGTAAAATTTTCACTTAAAAGCAAATTTACAACTTAGAACAACTACATTATATGGTGTTATATGTTATCTACTTATTTCAGACTTTTAATAGCTAAAAATGGCTACTAGTAGGTAGAATAAGCATCCACATTTTCTGGGAGAAGAAAATTGAGCAGGCAAAAATTTTTGTATTGTTATATCAATACAGGCAATGGAACCATAAGTAAAATTGAAATATTATACATGGGTACTTGTGAAGACTTCAATTAAAACTAAAAATTAAAATTAAAATTACAAACTGAAGAAGCACTCTTAACGAAGACAGGTATAGTATAAAACAAACCCTGTATTTTCTTCTACAAACTATGAGACTAAGAATTTGGCCAAATTTAACATTTCTCTCATATTAAACAGCAGGATACAGGCACAGCTATGGATCTGTCTCTTGTTGAGACAGAACTGTACTCTCTTCCCTGCCTTCCTAGTCCCCAACTACCTGCAACTTCCTCCTCCGCTTCAAATTGCATCTTCTAGTTACCACTCCTTTGGCACTTAATCATCTAAAACCAGCTGAGACCTGCTGTGGGAGCCCATCTCAGAGATGAGAAACTTGTAATATAAATCTTTGCAAGTTGAGCTATCGGCCCCTCGCAGGAGGAACAGATTGGGAGCTGACCAGAATCTTCTGGGGACCCCCTAGGGGGCGTAGCTCTCCGGACCCCAAGTGTGGGAGTGCTGAAGTCATGAACTGCATCTTTATTAAGAAAATATAGGAGCCCCGCCGTCAGATTCTATATTTCAATTAGACTCTCTGTGGAGAATCACTGAGATACTAGAATGAGCCCGAGGCAGGGAAAACTGGGAGAACCAGATAAGCTTTACAACCAAGGAATAACCTTGGGTGACTTGAAACCAACTTTGATTATCCTGATTCCCTAAAAATGATTGCTTAG
The DNA here is from genome assembly GCA_004024945.1 of Uropsilus gracilis. NCBI lineage: Eukaryota > Metazoa > Chordata > Mammalia > Eulipotyphla > Talpidae > Uropsilus > Uropsilus gracilis. The sequence continues at coordinate 54 of PVHY01003267.1, read as the reverse complement.
GAATGTTTAGTAGTATCTAATGATAATCTATTTTCTCTTAAGATATTGATTTCT